>JAYMFT010282729.1:0-10468 GCA_038088735.1 Panulirus argus | reverse complement strand
AGAGCGAGGCTAGCGAGCTATCTGGCTACCCCGCCCCGACCACCAACCACGCCCCCACCACCACCCACACTACCTTACACAACCATACACTACCACCACGACCACCCACACTACCTTACACAGCCATACACTACCACCACCACCACCCACACTACATTACGCAACCATACACTACCACCACCACCCACACTACCTTACACAGACATACACTACCACCATCACTACCCACACTACCTCACACAACCATACACTACCACCACCACCCACACTTCTTTACACAACCATACACTACCACCACCACCACCACCCACACTACCTTACACAACCATACACTACCAATACCACCACCCACACTACCTTACACAACTATACACTACCATCATCACCCACACTTACTTACACAGCTATACACTACCAATACCGACCACATTACCTTACCCAACCATACACTACCACCACTAACCACTACCTTAGGCAACCATACACTACCACCACCACCCACATTACCTTACACAACCATACATTACACCACCACCACCTACATTACCTTTACCTACACAACCATACACTACTACCACCCCCAAACACATTATATTACACAACAATAAACTACCACCACCGCCAACCACACAACCTTAAACAACTATACAATACCACCACCAACAACCAAACTACCCTAGACAACCATACACTTCCATCACCACCACCCATATGACCTTACACAACCAGGCACTACCATCACCACCACCCAAACTAGCTTATACAAAGATACACTACCACAATCACCAACCACACCACCTTACACAACAATACTCTACAACCACCACCACCCACATTACCTTACACAACCATTCAATGCCGCCACCACCACCCACACTACCTTACACATCCATACACTACCACCACCACCAACCACACTACCTTACACAACTAGCCAGTACCACCACCAACACCCACACTATCTTACACAACCATAAACAACCACCATCACCGACCACACTACCTTACACAACCATACACTACCACCATCACCAACCACACTACCTTACACAAACATACAATACCATCACCACCACCCACACTACCTTACACAACCATATACTACCACCACCATCAACCACACTACCTTACACAACTAGCCAGTACCACCATCAACACCCACACTACCTTACACAACCATACACAACCACCACCAACAACCACACTACCTTACACAACCATACAAAACCACCATCACCAACCACACTACCTTACACAACCATACACAACCACCACCACCAACCAAACTACCTTACACGACCATACACTACCACCACCACCACCCATACTACCTTACATAACCATACAACACCATCAACACTACCTTACACAACCATACATTACCACCACCACCATCCACACTACCATACACAACCATACACTATCACCACCACCACCAAAATTATCTTACAACAACAATACACTATCATCCCACCACTCACACCTTACACCACCATCATCACCCACATTACCTTACACAACCATAAAATACCACCGCCACCAGCACCCACACTACCTTAGACAACCATACACTACCACCAACACCACCCACACTACCTTAGACAGTCAGACTCTACCAGCAACACCACCCACACTACCTCAACAACCATATACTACCAACACCACCACCCACACTAACTTACACAACCACACACAACCACCACCCACTCTACCTTACACAACCATAAAGTAACACCAGCCACACTACCTTACATAACCATACACTACTACCACCACCCACACTACCTTACGCAACCATACACTACCACCACCACCACCTGCACTACCTTACACAACCATACACTACCACCACCACCCACATCACCTAACACAATCATACACTACCACCACAACCACCCAAACTATCTTACACAAACATACTCTAATAACACCACCACCCACACTACTTTACACAACCATACACTACCACCACCCACACTACCTTACACAACCATACACTACCAACACCACCACCCACACTACCTTACACAACCACCACCACCCACACTAACTTATACAACCACAAACTATCACCACCACCCACACTACATTAAAGAACCATAAACTACAACTACCACCGATTCTAAACCATACACAACCACCATCACCCAAACTACCTTAGAAACCATGCACTACCACTATCAACCACAGTCCCTTAGACAATCATACACTACCACAAACACTTACACAACCATAAACTACCATCACCACTCACCTACCTTACACAACTATAAAACTACCATTAACACCCATACTATACCATACACTACCACTATCACCCACACTACATTACACAATCATACACTATCACCAACTTCCATACCATCTTCCACAACCGTACATTATTAACACAATCCACATTACGTTCCACAACCATACACTACCACCACCACCCACACTACCTTGAACAACCCTATCACTTACACTACCTTCCACAACCATACACTACCAACATCATCCACACTAACTTACACAACCATACATACACTACAACTACCATCCACACCACCTTACACAACCATACACTACCAATACCCAAACTAGCTTACACAACCATACACCACCACCCTCACTACCTTACACAGCCCAATCACTCGCACTACCTTCCACAACCATACATTACCACAACCACCACCCACACTACCTTATACAACCATACAATACTATCACCACCACCTACCCTACCTTACACAACCATACACTACCCCCACCACTCACACTACCTTACATGATCTTATACTACCAACAACAATCCACACTACCTTACACAACCATACACTACCACCATCACCACCAACACTACCTTACACAAACATATACTACCACCACCACCCACACTAACACAACCATACACTACCACCACCACTCACACTAACTTACACAACCATTCACTACCACCACCACACACTCTACCTTACATAACCATACACTACCACCACCAAAAACCACACTAACTTACCTTACACAACCATACACTACCACCATCACCACCCACACTAACTTACACAGCCATACAAACCACCACCATCACCCACACTACCTAACGCAAAAATACACTACAACCACCACCCACACTACCTTACACAACCATACAATACTACCACCACCACTCACACTACCTTACACAACCAGACACTACCACCACCACTACCCACACACTCTTACACAACCAGTCACTACCACCACCTCATCCACACTACCTTACACAACCATACACTACCACCACCACCACCCACACTACTTTACACAATAATACACTACCACTACCACTCACACTAACTTACACAACCATACACTTCCACTACCATCCACACTACCTTACACAACCATACACTATCACCACTAACCACACTACCTAACGCAACCATACACTACAACCACCACCAACATCCACACTAACTTACACAATAAACTGGTACCACCAGCACTCGCACTACCCTACACAACCATAAACTACCACCACCACCACCCACACTACCCTCCACAACCTTAAACTACCACTACCACCACCAACCACACTACCTTACACAACCATACATTACCACCAACACTACCTTACACAACCAAATTCTACCACCAACACAACCCACACACCTTACACAACAATACACGACCACCACCACCAACCACACTACCTTACACAACCATGCAATACCAACATCACCACCCACACTACCTTACACCATTCAATACCACCACCACCCACACCTTACACAACCATACACTACCACCAAAATTACCAACACTACCTTCCACAACAACCACCACCAACCACACTACCTTACACAACCATTCAATATCACCACCTTACATAATCATTCAATGCCACCAACATCACCCACATTACGTTACACAAACACAATACCACCATCACCACCCACCCTAACTTACACAACCATTCAATATCACCACTACCAAACACTACCTTACACAACCACACACTACCACCACCACTACCACCCACACTACCTTACACAACCATAAACTAACACCACCCAAAGAACCTTACACAACCATACACTACCGCCTCCATCACCCACAGTACCTTACAAACCATACACTACCACCACCACTACCCACACTACCTTACGCACCCATACACTACCACCTACACTACCTTACACAACCATACCCTACCATCATCACCCACACCACCTTACACAACCATACACTACCACCATCACTACCCACACTACCTTACACAACCATAAACTACCACCACCCCAACTACCTTACACAACCATACACTATCACCTCCACCACCCACACTACCTTACACAACCATAAATTACCACTACCAACACCCACACTATCTTACGCACCCATACACTACCATCACCACCACCTACACTAACTTACACAACCACACACTACCACCATCACCATCACCACCCACTACCTTACACAAGCATAAAATACCACCATCACCACCCACACTACCTTACACAACCATAAAATACCACCACCACCATCCACACTACCTTACACAACCATAGAAAACCACCACCACCACCCACACTGCCTTACACAACCACAAACTACCACCACCAGCCGTGCTACCTTACACAAACATAAACTACCACCACCCAACTACCTTACACAACCATACACTACCACCTTCATCACCCACACAACCATATACTACCACCATCACCACCCACACTACCTTACGCACCCATAAACTACCACCAACACCACCTACACTACTTTACACAACCATACATTACCACCACCACCCACACTACCTTACGCAACCATACACTACCACCACCACAACCTACATTACCTTACACAACCATACTCTAATAACACCACCTTCACCCACACTACTTTAAACGACCATACACTACCACCACCACCACCACCCACACTACTTTACACAACCATACACTACCACCACCACCACCCACACTACCTTATACAACCAACACCACCCACACTATCTTACAGAACCATAAACTACCACCACCACCCACACTAACTTATACAACAATAAACTACCACCACCAACCACACCACCTTACACAACCATAAACTACCACTACCGCCGATACTAAACCATTCACTAACACTATCAACCACTCACACAATCATATACTACCACCACCACAAACACTAACTTACACAACCATAAGCTACCATCACAACCCATACTACCTTAAACCACTATAAACTACCACTACCACCCATACTAAACCATACACTACCACCATCACCCACACTACCTTACACAACCGTACACTATCACCACCTTCCATACCATCTTTCACAACCATATATTACCACAATCAACATTACCTTACACAACCATACACTACCACCACCCACACTATCTTAAACAACCCTATCACCCACACTACCTTCCACAACCATACACTACCAACACCATCCACACTAATTTACACAACCATACACTACCACTACCACCCACACTACCTTTCACAACCCTATCACCCACACTACCTTCCACAACCATACACAACCACAACCACCACCTACACTACCTTACACAACCATACAATACCATCATCACCCACACTACCTTACACAACCATACACTATCACCATCACCCTAACTACTTTACACAACCATATACTGCCAGCACCGCCACCCACACTACCTTACACAACCATACCACCACACTACCTTACACAACCATACCACCACCACCAACCACACTACCTTACAAAACCATGCGTATACTACCACCACCAACACTAACTTACACAACCATACATTACCAGCCACAACGCACACTACCTTACACAACCATACACTACCACCACCACCACCACCCACACTTCCTTACACAACCATACTCAACCACCACCACCTCCCACACTAGCTTACACAACCATATACTACCACCACCACCCACACTTCCTTACACAACCATATACTACCACCACCACCACAACTCAAACTACCTTACACAACCATACACTACCATCACCAACACCCACACAACCTTACACAACAATACACTACCACCACCACCACCCACACAACCTTACACAACAACACACTACCTTACACAATCATACACTACCACAACCACCCACACTACCTTATGCAACGATACACTACCACTACCACCTACACTACCTTACACAACCATTCAGTACCACCACCACCACCCACATTACCTTACAGAACCATAAACTACCACCATCACCACCCATACTACCTTACATAACCAGATACTACCACCACCACCATCCACACTAACTTACACAACCATACACTTCCACCACCACCCACACTACCTTACACAACCATACACTACCACCATCACCACCCACAATAACTTGCACAACCATACCCTACCACCACCACTCATACTACCTTACACAACCATATACAACCAAAACCCAAACTACCTTTCACAACCATACACTACAACCACCACAACCCACACTACCATACACAGCCATACAATACCATCACCACTACCCACACAACCTTACACTACAATACACTACCACCACCACTATCCACACTAACTTACACAACTACACAGTACCACTACCACCCACACTACCTTACGCAACCATACATTACCACCACCACCCACACTACCTTACACAACCATACATTACCACCACCACCCACACTACCTTATACAACCAGCCAATACCACCACCATCATCCACATTACCTTACACAACCATACACTACCACCGTCACTACCCACAAAACGTATACAACCATACACTACCACCACCACCCACACTACCTTATACAACCATACACTACCACCACCACCACCCACACCACCTTATACAACCATACACTACCACCACCACCACCCACACTACCTTACACAACCATACACTACCACCACCACCCACAACGCCTTACACAACCACACACTACAACCATCAGAACCCACACTACCTTACAAACCCATACGTTAACACCACCACCACCAATACTACCTTACACAACCACACACTACCACCACCACCACCCACACTACCTTACACAACCATACACTACCACCACCACCCACACTACTTTACGTAACCATACACTACCACCACCATCACCTACACTACCTTACACAACCAAACACTACCACCAAGACCTACACTACCTTACACAACCATACACTACCACCACCACCCACATTTCCTTACAAAACCATACACAACACCACCACCCACACTACCTTACACACCCATACACTACCACTACCACCCACACTACCTTATGCAACCATACAAAACCACCACCACCCGTACTACTTTACACAACGATACACTACCACCACCACCCACATTGCCTTACACAACCATACACAACCACCACCAGCACTCACTCTATCTTACACAACCATTCACTACTACCACCAACACCACCTACGATACTTTGCACAAACAAGTACTACCAACACCATCCAAACCACCTTACACAACCAAACACTACCACCACCGCCCACAATACCTTATTTAACCAAAAACAAAAAACATCTACACTAATTTACACAATCATACACTAATAACATTCACACTATCTTACAAAACCATACACTACCTTATAAAACTATAACCACCAACACTCACACTATCTTACACAACCATCCAGTATTACCATCACCCACACAAACTTACACATCCCACTCCATCACCACTCACACTACCTTATACAACCATACACCACCACCACCCACACTACTTTATACAACCATACACTATCTCACCCACACTACTTTACGTAACCATACACCACAACCACAACATTACCTTAAACAACCATAATCCACAATCTCCACCAAAATTAACATACGCAACCACACACCACCACCAACCACAATACCTTACACAACCATACATCACCACACAATAGCTTACACAGCCATACACCATCATCAACCACCCTACCTTACACAATCACAGACTACAACCCACAATAGCTTAAACAACCAACACCACCACCCATAATACCTTACACGACCAGACACCATCCACAATCACACTACCTTATACAACCATACACCACTACCACTCACAATACTTTATACAACCATACACTATCTCACCCACACTACCTTACAAAACCATACACTGCAACCACCCACACTACCTTACACAACTATACACCACAACCACAACATTACCTTATACAACCATAATGCACAATCTCCACCAAAATTAACATGCGCAACCACACACCAACACTAACCACAATACCTTAAACAACCATACATCACCACACAATAGCTTACACAGCCATACACCTTCATCAACCACCCTACCTTACACAATCATAGACTACACCCAACAATAGCTTAAACAACCATACACCACCACCCATAATACCTTACACAACCAGACACCATCAACAATCACACTATCTTTCACAACCATACATCACCAACAATAACTTTCACAACCATACATCATCATCTATATTACCTTAGAAAACCATATATATTCACCAACCACACAATCTTCCACAACCATACACCATCACCAAAAACAGCTAAGACAACCATTCACCATCACCAGCGAAACTACCTTTCACAGCCATACATCATAACGCACAATACCTTACATAACTATACAACACCACCCACAATACCTTACATAACCATCATCATCACCAATTATAACGTACATAACCATACACCATCACTAGCCACACCACCTTATACAACCATACACCAACACCCACACTACCATACACGGACACTCATAATACATTAAACATCCATACATCAACACCTGCAATAACTTATACAAGCATACACCACTATCAACCAAAATACCTTACACAACCATATACCACCACTTACATTGTACAACCATACAACACCACCATCATAACTTTATACAACTACACACTACCACTACCACCAAACTGCCTTACAAACAATACACCAACACCACCTTCACTGCCTTTACACAACCATACACTAGCAACACCAAACTACATTACACAACTGTACACCACCACCATCACAATGCCCAACATCATCCACACGAACCCACAACCATGCACCACAACTACTCATATTATCTTACACAACCATACACGACCACACCATCATCTGTACAACTACGCCCACGTTATCTTACACAACCATACATCACCACACTACCTTACACAACCATACATCATTACCACCCACAATATCTTACACATCCATACACAACAACGAACCACATTACCGTACACAAACCATACACCAATACCAACGACATTTCCGAACACAACCATACACCATCATCCACGATAACTTACACACCCATACACAACTACCCACAATACCTTACAAAATCATATATCACCACCACCAACACACTACTTATACGACCATACACCATCACGTCCAATCGTAATTACACAACCAATCACTTTCACCACATACATTACCTTACACAACATACAACCGACACCTACACTACCTTACACAACCATACATCAACACTTACAAAACCATACACCAACACCACCACCACTACACACATCAACTTACACAATCTAACACCAACACCAGCTATGTTTCCTTACACAACTTGACATAACCAGCCACACATTATCTCACACAACCATACACCATCATCCACACGAACCTCTACAACCATACAACACTACCACCCTCACTATCTTACGAACCCAAACATGACAACCACCCCAATTCCAAACACAACCAAACATCACCACCACCCACACACACTACCTTACACACCCATACATCACCACCATTCCACAGGACCATATGCATCAGCACTCCAGTGACCACGCTCCCGTCCCCCAAGCACCCACACGGGGGTATGTCCACCCAGGGTCTTCTAACCTGAAGCTCGGGCAGAGGCCAAGATGGTGGCGCCTTGTGCCGTCCGTCCCTCCACTAGGCTGTTGGAGGCCCGCAACCCAACGGCCCACGTAACAATCACAGCCTGCCTGGTCTGGCTGGCACACTTTGTAAATATTTGTGTAAGGCCTCCTTAGATTTCTCCGGTGTGCACGCCATAGTCTTTCTTGCGGCATCAGGCAATGTGCACTCGGTCTGGTCCCGGGGTGAACGTTCACGGCATTTTCTCTTTTTGAGCTGGTCGTAGCAACTTTGGACTTTGGGGGAATATTTAGTCTGCCTTGCCTGTCGTGCCGATAGGGACTCTATCTGATTATAAGTCGTGGACTATGAATCCTAAGATTTCCCACGTGCAAATTATGATAAAAGCCTCCCGTCTGCGTTCAACAAAGCACAGCCTCGGAGCTTTCAGTCGTCGTAAAAGGCGACTAAAAGGGGAGGGAGCGGGGGGGCTGGAAATCCTCCCCTACTGTTTTTACTTTTCCAAAGGAAGGAACAGAACAGGGGGCCAAGTGAGGATTTTCCCTCTAAGCTCAGCACTCTGTTCTTAACGTTACCTCGGTAACTCGGGAAATGGCGAGTATGTATGAATATATATATACATACAT
>JAYMFT010282718.1:0-10468 GCA_038088735.1 Panulirus argus | reverse complement strand
GGATAGGGAAGAAAGAATAATTCCAAAGTATTCCCTGTGTGTCATAAAAAGCGACAAAAAATGGAGGGAGCGTGGGGCTGGAAATCCTCCCCTCCTGTTTTTGCTTTTCCAAAAGAAGGAGCAGAGAAGGAGGCCAAGTGAGGATTTTCCATCTTCTAAGGCTCAGTCCTCTGTTCTTAATGCTACCTTGCTAACACGGGAAATAGCAAATATGTATGGAAAAAAACACACACACACACATATATATATATATATATATATATATATATATATATATATATATATATATATATATATATATATATATATTCCATTTGCTGACAAGTCCATTCACAGATATCTAAAACACTTCACTTCCTCCAGTTTTTCTCCATTCAGACTCACATCCCAACTAACTTGACCCTCAACCCTACTGAACCTAATAACCTTGCTCTTATTCACATTTACTCTCAAATTTCTCCTTTCACACACTCTCCCAAACTCAGTCACCAACTTCTGCAGTTTCTCACTCAAATCAGCCATCAGTGCTGTATCATTGCCAAACAACACTTGGCTCATTTCCCAGGCCCTCTCATCCCCAACAGACTGCATACTTGCCCCTCTCTCCAAAACTCTTGCTTTTATCTCTAACCACCCAGTCCATAAACAAATTAAACAACCATGGGGACATTACACATCCCTGCTGCAGACCAACCTTCACTGGAAACCAACCTCTAAGAGGTGATCTAATACAACTATTGAAAATTATTAAAAGCTTTGATAATCTTGATCTATCAAGTTACTTAAGACTTGATTCTTCTGATTTTACTCACTGTAATGAACACAGACTTGTGGGTGGATGATTAACCATGAATGAGATGAAGTACTTTTTCTTTAATGGGATTGTTAACATATGGAATGATTTGCCAATTAGAGTGGTTGAAAGCAGAATTGTAGATAAGTTTTAGTAGGTAATTGATGAATATTTCACTTCAAATCCATGAATTACATTATTTGTGCCTCCTTAAGTCACACTGACAGTTTGCAAGTTATTCCTTTTGAATGACCTGTATACCCTCTAACTTTTACCACACTAATTTGTGAGTTTCTGATATCTTCAACTATCACAAACAGTTTCAAAAGGACCCATTGGTCTGCTGCTATTTGAATTCTTTGCATTACTTTTGGAATTATGTTACCATCTCTTAACACTCATGCTCTCTTTGCAGTGCTAACAGAGTTGCTTTCTACTCTTGTTACTGTTGGCATCTCCAGTTTTTTGTCTTCTGAATCGATGTTTGATGCGTGATGTCCAGAGCAGAGACAGGAAAGCATAACTCTTATTTTTTTTATGAGTTTTTTTTCAGCCTGGTATTTGTCTGGTTGGATGGTACTTAAAACTGAGGTGAGAGAGGGGGTTGTATAGTGCTTCTTGTGTCATTTCAGTGTGCATGTGTTTTATTGGTATTAAGATTGGTGGGAATGTGGAAGATCTGCAAGTAGAGGTTGGTGATATGTGAGGCAAGGGCAAGGTTTTTTTTCAACTAGAGAAATGTTTTTTGGCTTGGGGGGGTGTTTAGATGGAAGGTTTTCAGTGCTGCTGCAAAGAATTAGGTGCTGAGCATGTTGAGGCAGGACTGTATTGCGAGGATCTTTATTTCACAAAGTTGGTGTTGAGTGTTCGTGGTAGTTAGGCAGGCAGTGATTGTTCTGTGTTATATTTGGTTTTGAGAGGGTGGAAGACCCAGCAGGGGAGGCATAGTTTCAAGTGGAGTGGATTAATTGTTTGTAGAGGATTTTAAAGAATTCATTTTCTTGTCCAAATCTAGTGCTGGTTAGTGTTCTGAGGGCATTTAGTTTGTGTATTGCTTTTTGTATAATGCTTTTGTTATGAGGAGTGAATATCATATATGATGCTTAGAACTTTTTTTTTGCTAATTTGATGACTGGAGGGTGTAAGCTGGACTTGTGTCTATCTGGGGTTAAATGACTGATTGAAGACTACTGTGAGATGCAGTCATTCTGTTCTGGGTGAGCCATTGTTCCATTTGTGTAATATGCTGCTGAATGTTTGTTGTTGCTACTATGGTGGCCAGGTGTTGTAATCTGATTAAGCTTATGAGAAGACCTTCATATTTTGGTTTGAAGAAGGCTGGAGAAGGAACTTCTCCTTGAGGAACTCCAATATAGGTTTAAGGGTTTAAGAGGTGAACCCAGTGTGACTGACTCTAGCATTATGGCCATTTATAAAGGTGGCCACCCACTGTTTATCATTGTTGTAGAGAGTGGTGTTAAGGATATTTTGTTTGAGGATGTGATGGGGATGGCATCAGATGCTTTGTTGATGTCTTTGATGTCTGTTTCCCTTATTGTTGTGGAGGATAGAGGTTCTGGTTGGATGAAGACATCTGTGATGTGTTGTGTAAAGTGACTATGTAGTATGGTGGTGGAGTGGTTGGGTCTGAAGTTATGTTCTGTAGGTAAGAATGGGATATTTAGCTTTGTTCTGTTCTAGATCAGTTTTTCACGGTATGGATAGTGAGGATAGAAGTAATATGGGCAGAAGGAGGAGGAGGAGTCAGGTGGTTTAAAGAGTTTTAAGATTGGTGTCTTGTAGGTAAGTTTCCAGATGTTAGGAATATATGAAAAATATGAAATGATCATATTAATTTTTTCTTCAAAATATATCCATCATGATTTAAGGGAACATGAGTATGTGTGCAGTAAAGGTTTCCTTCTATCCATTGTGCATGTTTGGGAGGTGGTATTTAAGAATAAGCTGATTATTGTGATTGTCTTTATTCCGTGTCTTCTTTTCCCTTGTTGTGTTTTCTGAGGATACCTTATTTCTTTTCATGTATCATTTCCAATGTTAACAAGTGTGATTTTTTTTTATTTGAAAGGCAAAACAATATGCAGAATACTATGGCATTTTCTTCAGCTGTTGCTATTGATTCTTTACACTTAAAGATGTGCAGGATGTCAGTTATTACAATAATTTTTCAAATTTTGCATGCAGATAAAGGTGACATGGTATGGTTAGAGATGCAGACAGATAGCTGTAAGTAAATGGGTAATTTGTATTTCAGTTAGAGAGGTAAAGGTTCCCTTGTCTCTTCATGATCTGACTGCTACATTAGCTTCAGCCTGGCCAGCCAAACCCCGGATCATCACATCCCTGTTGGCTCTCCTCATTCATAAGAACAGAAAGGTAAGCACTCTGAAGAAATTGGATTTAATATTACTTCCGGATTGCTCTGCAACAAAGTTTCAAAATTAAGATGAGCAACTGAATTCAGAGTTATCTTTTTACTCCTTATCTCTTGCAAGCTTATTTAAATATTCCCAGCATGGCTACTGCAACTGCATTTCTGAGTTGTCTCATTTTGCCCTTATTGAAATTCACAGGCATACCTTTTTGGAGGGTTAGTGACACTTGTGTAGTGAGCCAGAACTTCAGTAGTTGTCAAGTTGCACTCTCTGACCCGGTAGTTGTCTTTTCTTTCTGTCTCACCCACATATGGACTACTGGCACTCTGTCCACAAACATACAATCTCCCCTTGTCACACATAACACTTGACAACACTTAGCTCATACAGCTCATTCTTTGTAACTCTAGATTTTCTTGTGGTGAGCACTATATACTAGTCCTTCCTTTTGGCAAAATGATAGGAACAATAGATAGAAGTAGTAGGTAGGAACATTTAATTTTAGCATTAAGTAGAAGTAGTTGGTAGGAATATTAAGAAGGAGCATTAGGTAGAAATAGTCAGTAGGAACATTAGGTAGGAGCCTCTGCAAACACTGCGCTAGACTTGCCCTCTGCCAGTGATCTGTTAAGGATGAGGATCTAAAATCTAAGAAATGGCACTGGAGTTCACTAGTTATGGAGACTCTGTTGCCATGGCCACCCCCTTAAGGGAGTTCTAGAGAGAGCAGGCATTAGAGATATAGATAGGTGGATAGACTTTTTGATATGCTGAGATGCCTTATGTCACTAGGAATTGCAGTTAGCATTGTGAAAAAATCCTGCTGTATCAGTTCCTCATATAACACATAGGGAGAAGGTACAGCTCTTGTCCCTCCTAAGCATGTTCATTCACTGATTTCTGCTACTACAGGGGCCTATCAAAAAGTTCCGATAGTAGGCCTATGTACAAGAAAGTACACTCTTGATTCAATGTTGGGCACCATCCACTTCAAAATAGTCCCCAATGGCAGCCATACAGCGCTCCCAGCACCATTGCCACCACTGGAAAGTTTCTGGAAGTCTTGTTCTCGAAGCTTGTCATGCACCTTCTGCGATTCATGCTGGATCTCCTCCATGGTGTCATAATGGTGACCCTTCAGTTGAAACTTCATCTTCGGGAAGAGGAAGAAGTCGCAAAGTGCCAATTTTGCCGAGTAGGGTGGGTGTGGTAGAGTTCTGTGCTGTTGCGGCTGAGAAATTTATGAGTTACTAGAGGTCGATGAGAGGATGCATTGTCGTCATGAAGCATCCTATTGCTCTCGCGCCACATTTCAGGCCGTTTCTGCCAAGTGTCCTCCCTCAGGTGCCTCAGAACATTGCAGTAGACCTGTCCATTCATGGTCTGGCCATTGGGGATGAATTCACAGTGAACAACCCCACGAATGTCGAGGAAAACAATGAGCATGCTCTTGGTTGCACTGTGAACCTGCCTGGCCTTCTTTGGTCGTGGAGATTTTGGGCTTTTCCACTGCGAAGACTGCTGTTTGGTCTCCGGTTCGTACCCATAGACCCAAGTCTCGCCCCCAGTGATGACCCTCGACGTGAAGGTTGGGTCATTCAGGGCACGCTGATGGAGATCTTGACATACCTTGACACGGTGCTTCTTCTGATCGGGGGTCAGAAGCCTGGGCACAAACTTTGCAGCAATACGGTGCATGTTCAAATCAGACGTTAAGATTGCCTGCACTGTTCCTCATGACACATCAATGATGGCACGATGTCCTTAATAGATCTCCGATGATCCTCATGCACAAGTTGCAGAATTGTTTCCACATTTTCGGGGGCTGAGCTCACGTAAAGTCGCCCAGAACACTTGTCGTCATCTAGTGAGGTTCTGCCGCTTTTGATTCGTGCTTGCCACTTGAAACACCTGGCATAACTCATTCTTTCATTGCCATACACATGATGAATCATGTCAAAGGTCTTAGTTGCAGATTTACCGAGTTGGATGCAGAATTTGATGTTTGCTCTCTGCTTTAGTTTGCTGCCCATGATGAAATCGCAAATGTGCATGTACATGTGGTCAAAAAACTCCCATAGAACAACCCATGATGCTCACAGAATGACTCCACTCAGCAGACTGATTGATGATGGTTACGCCTAACCGTCACAACATGCACATCGCCATACTGCCATCTGTTGGTGTGCTATGGAACTAGTTTCAGAAATTTTTGATACCACCATGTAGTTGTGCACCCATGTATTGTTGGCCCGGTATATCAGTGATTGTCTTTAGGGCAAGTGATTTTGATCATAATAGGGAGGCTGTTTTGATTATGACATTGAGGAAACAAGAGTGGAATGTTCTTGAACAAGTGATGGCAATGTTGCAGGCATGTATGTAGATGGCTCTGATCATAGTGCTATGAATAAAAAAAACTATAAAACTGTGAATAATGTTTTTTGTACTTGCTCGTCATTTCCTGCATCAGTGAGGTATTGCAGGAACAGATGAAGAAAGGCCTTATTTGCTCACATCCATTCTCTAGCTGTCATGTGTAATGCACTGAAAGCACAGCAAGAATAATGTATATTTTAGAAAAATTATGTAAATAAGTAATGAATAAGTAATATGTCTGAAACTTATATAGATAAGTCATATGTAAAACCCTATGGTGTGCAGGGAAATATTTTGCATAATAATTATCTGTTATTCACTGGTATGTTACAAAGATTATTCAGAAGTGTGAAGTGTGTTACGATCATGGGGTAGGGGAGAAAGTATTCTACCTCTTTATTCCCTGTGTATCATAGAAGGCAACTAAGAGGGGTGGGTGTAGGAGGCTGGAAACGAACCCCCTCCATGTATTTCAGTTTATAAAAGACACATCAGAAGGCACTAAGTGAGGGGTGTTCATCCTCCTTGAAGGCTTATGCTGGGGTGTCTGAATGTGTGTGGATGTAACCAGGATGAGAAGAAAGAAGAGATAGGTAATATGTTTGGGGAAAGGAACTTGGATGTTTTGACTCTGAGTGAAACAAAGCTTAAGGTTAGAGGTGAAGAATGGTTTGCTAATGTCTTTGGGGTAAAGTCAGGGGTTAGTGTAAGGGCAAGAGCTGAGGAAGGTACAGCACTTATGATGAAACAAGAGTTGTAGGAATGTGTGGGAGTGTACATAAGAGAGTTCCAGACTGATGTGGATAAAATGAAAGTGGGTTGTGAGAGATGGATGATTATTTGTACTTATGCTTCTGGCCATGAGAGGGAGGAGGATGAGTGGCAAGTGTTTTAGGGGCAGCTGAGTGAGTGCATAAGCAGTTTTAATGCTAGAGAATGGGTAATAGTGATGGGTAATTTAAATGCGAGAGTGAGTAATATGGCAATTAAGTGTTTAATTGGGGAACATTCATGAGGTGAATAGGAATGGTGAACAGATTGTAATACTTTATGCTGGAAAAGGACTGGTGATTGGGAATACCTGCTTGAAAAGGACATATATTATATGTGTAGGTGAGTGGAAAAGATGATAAGGGGACATTATAGGATTACATACTAATCGGTAGGAGTGCCATAGAGACTTTTGGATGTTGATGTGTAGAGAGGACTAGTGGGAAAGATGATAAGGGGGCAGTATTGGATTACATACTCATTGATAAGCATGTAAAAGAGACTTTTGGATGTTAATGTGTAGAGAGGGTCAGCTGGTGGGATGTCTGACCATTGCCCAGTGGAGGCAAAGTTGCAGATTTGACTGGGTTTTCGGAAAAGAGGGAATGATATGATTGGGAAGAGAGTGATGAATATAAGTGAGCTTAGAAAAGAGGTATGTGTGAAGAAATAGCTGGATAGATTGTGTGTAGAATGGCAAAAGTTGAGAGTGAGCAAAGCAAGAGGAGTGGGTGTGGAATGGGAGGTATTTAGGGAAGCAGTGGTGGCATGTGCAAAAGAAGTGTGTTTGGCATGTGGGAGGTGGGCAGGTGAAAAAGAATAGTGAGTGGTGGGATGATGAAGTATAATTGCTTGTGAAAGAAAATAGGTTTTATGTGTAATACTTACAGGGAAGGAGTGCAAATGACTTTGAGATGTAAAAGAGAAAGTGACAGAAGTCAAGAGGAAGTTAAAGGGGTTGAAAAAAGAGGGCAAATAAAAGTTGCAGAGAGTGATTGTCTGTAAAGTTCAGGGAGATTGAGATGTTTTGGAAGGAGGTTAATAGTGTGAGAAAAAGAAAAGAACAAATGGGAGCATCAGTGAAAGGGGCAAATGAGGAAGTGGTAACAAGTAGGTATGAGGTGAGGAGGAGATGGAGTAAGTGTTTTGAAGGACTGTTGAATGTGGTTGATGATAGTGTAGCAGAATTACTGTTTTTGGGTTGGGTATATATGTTAAGTGAGAGTCATGGAAAGTGGTTTGGTGGAGAGAGGAGAGGTGCTGATAGCCTTACTTAAGGTGAAATGTGGCAAGGTGGCTGGGATGTATGGTATTGCACTTGAATTTCATAAAAAAGAGGGTGACTATGTTGTTGATTAGTTTGTTAAGATTTTCATTGTATGTATGGATCACAGTAAGGTGCCTGAGGATAGGTAGAATGTATTTATAGTACCATTGTATAAAGGTAAGGGGGATAAAGGAGAGTTTTCAGACTACATAGGTATAAGTCTGTTGAGAGTGTCTGGTAAGTTGTATGGGAGAGTAGTGATTAAGAGGGTGAAGGCATTTACAGAAGATCAGAGAGGGGAAGAACAATGTGATTTCAGGAGTAGTAAAGGGTGTGTAGATTATATGATTGCATAGATAAATGTGTGCGAGAAATACTTATAGAAAAAGGATTTGTATGCGGCATTTATGGATCTGGAGAAAGAATATGATTGGGTTGATAAAAATGCCTTGTGGAAGATCTTACGAATGCATGGTGTGGGAGGAAAGCTGTTGGAAGCAATGAAAAGGTTTCACTTAGATAAAGATGTGTGGAGGAGGATAGATATGTTGGAAATCAAATTTTTAAGGACAATATGAACTGTGTGGTGGTTTGATAAAGTAAGAGATAAAAGGGTAAGAGAGAGTTATAGTAATAAGAAGAGTGTGGTTGAGTGCTGAAGAGGGTGTGATGAAATATATCGGTTTGGACATATGGGGAGAATGAGTGAGGAAAGGTTGACAGTGAGGATATATGTGTCAGAAGTGGAGGGGACAATAAGAAGATAGAGACCAAATTGGAGATAGAAGGATGGAGTGAAAAATGTTTTGAGTGATTGGGGCTTGAACATGCAGGAGGGTCAAAGACATGCAGGGGATAGAGTGAATTGGAATGCTGTGGTATACAGGGGTTGATGTGCTGTAAACGGACTGAGCCATGACATGTGAAGTGGCAGGGGTAAACCATGAAAGTGTGTGGGGCCTGGTTGTGGATAGGGTGTTGTGGTTTCAGTGGATTGCACATGATAGCTTGAGAATGGTTGTGAGTGAATGTGGCCTTTATTCATCAGTTCCTGGCACTACCTTGCTAGAATGGGAAATAAATATGAAAGAAAAGACATGTTTGAGGTATGTAAATTAAGTGTGTTGGTGATCAGGTGCCAAGATTACATGATCTTTCATTTCAGCAGTGCTAACTCAGCTGGCGCATCATCAGTGAGTGCACGAACTTTAAATGTCCGTACAACATCAGATAAATTTTTTTCATACCTTTTTTCATAATGTTGCTTAATTGATAAGCCTGAAATATTTTATTGAAATTTTTGATAAACTCTCATACTGTGGCATACCTGAATCTACAGGCCTTCATGAATTAAGGGTTAAGAAACATCAGGAGTTTCATGGTATCTTTATAAATGAAATTCTTGTATGATTTATTGCATGCCTAAGTTTACAGTGTGAATAAAGACATGGAACTTTAGGACAGAATATATATAACAAAGTATAAAGTTTAAAAGGTAACTAATAGATTAGGAAGAAGGCAATGTGAAGAACTGCTGTGAAACTGGCTAGCTAAATGACAGCTTGCCTTTGAAAAGTGGAAAGCTAAGGAAACTTAGTTACTTGAGACTACCTGTATTTTAATGAGAATACATCAGAAACCCACTGATTTTGGTACAGTATTTTGATACAAACAGTTAATATAAAAACCAAGTAAAGCTAGGAGAAATTGGAGTATATAAGGTTGTGGTATATAGGGGGTGATGTGCTGTCTTTGGACTGAATCAGGGTATGTGAAACAGTGTAGGGGAACAATGGGTGTGTTTGTGCATAGGGGGCTGTGGTTTTAATGCAGTACACATGACAGCTAGGGAATGAATGTGAGCTAATGGGGCCTTTTCATTGTCTCTTCCTGGTGTTGCCTCACTAATGCGAGAAATGGCAAACAAGTATAAACAAAAGATAAGGTTATAACTAAATGGCTGAAGCAAGACTGTTGTTCTACAGCATCTCATTTGCAAGATTGCTTTTGAAATATATAAATTGAAAATATTAACTTTCTGAACTTTCCTTTATTTATGAAATGTTCTTACATGATTGAGTAGTCGCTGTAAGAATTACAATGATTAATTATATGGATTAATTGAAATGTGTGGACTAAATGTAGCCTTTGTATCAATTGTCTGCAGTCACTATTGGCCAGAAGTGTGTCTTAACTCTGTTCTTTATGGAACATGAGACTCTACTGTAATCACAATAGCTCTTTAGATGTGCTATAAAGATTTAATCCATGTAATGGATAGGCTAAGTAATATTCCACATGATAGATTTAACTGACTTGGTCAGTTTAGCTGTTGGTGGCATGCTTAGGTTTGGGCTAGTGTTCTACAAGGTGTTTGTTTATCTACACACAGAAAGAGTGTTTAGATAATATTTATGTAAGATCTTATCTTTGAAATATTAAATCACATGCCAAGATGCAGTGAGGTAATTAATGATATTGATTCAGTTAATTACTATGATATATGATACCTAATTACCTATCGCTATTCAGAACCATTGTACATGCAAAAGTATAAAGTAACAATTGAGGAAATTGGATCACAGAATTACATAACTCAAACTCATAGTAATGAAAAGGAGTATTAAATTTGCATAAGGAAGGCAACATGTAACATCCATGACTGCTTTATTTTCAATAACTATTTTTTCAAAGAAAAAATTTATTTATTTATGCCAGGAAAAAGATGAAGAAAGACCCATCCCCCACATACACACATATATACATACATGCACATATATGCACCGTACATATATATACATACCAACATATACATATATACATACATACACATACACATGCATATACACATGTACATATTCA
>JAYMFT010282707.1:0-10468 GCA_038088735.1 Panulirus argus | reverse complement strand
AGGTGGAGTTAGAGGAGAAACGGGAACCAAAGAGAGTTGCTTTGTCAATGGGAGAGACAGCTATAGTACCATCAGGATGGAAAAGTGAGGGAAAGGTAGAGTAACAGAAGTTGTTAGAGATGCCCTTAGCTAAAGACCAGAAAGACCAATCCGTGGATGACAAGGACAGGTTATCGCACTTCGTCTGAATAAAGGAATGCTTCGCCTCATGAATAACTCGCTCGCAGTGATTACGGGCATTGATAAAAGCTGAATGGGAGCCAGAGGTAGGACATGTTTTCCATGCCCTATATGCCTGATCCCTTGCCTGAATGGCCTCAGAACAAGAACGGTTAAACCATGCATTGGATGAAGAAGTAGTCTTGGAGGAAAAAGGGATAAAAGCTTCCATTCCCGCAAGAATAACCTCTGTTATGTATTTGGCAGAGACAGAAGCATCACCACATCAAGATTTAGCAAAAGGTGGAGAAAAGATGTGTTTGTGGAATGAGTTCCAACAACCATGTCTATGTGAGGAAGAAAAAGAAAGTTACCGATTGAACTAAAGCTATCTGACTGCACCTCTGTCACTACTGCTTCTGACGCCCAGATGGTAGTGTTTTCCTGGGCACTACTTACTGCCTATATCCTACCTACCACTTGCTGCCTCCAGATATAAAGGAATACATATTCCAGCACTTTCTTGGTGCTTGTTTTTGATAGCTTTATGCCACAATGATACAATGATAACTGAGGGGTTTGAGGATTTTAAAGAGTGCTTTTAAGAGTTGTAGGTGATATATGGCATCAATATATGTCACCAAAAATTATAGAACTACAGAACTACCAGTTTTCAAATGTTTGTTGAAAAATTGAAAATATATGTACAGTATATTTCCTGTACTTTCTAGTTGAGACGTGTACGTGTCCACAGTACCAAAAGCGTTCATTTTTGGAATTGGTACATCTGTGTGTTACCTGCATCAGCATGAGTTGACACGTGGTTGTTAGGCTCTATCATTCTTCTACCAAGGAGACATTATTGTAATGTTTCTTGGATTTAAGTGTGGTAGGCTCTTTATAAAGTTCATGTAGGTAAGCAGCTTGTGTTCTCCTGAATTTTATGTTGAAAGACAGAAAGAAGCTTCTCATGCCTCTAAATCTTTTAAGTATACTAATTAAACTTCTGTTGCTTAGGAAATTTGATACAGCATAAAGATACATGACAGTTTTTTATACAGGTAAGGCCTGAATAGTGTATCCCAGTTTAATGCTTTCACATTTATAATGCACTGCTTCATTTATAAACTTACATTGCAAAGTTCTAGCTTTGAACTGGTCATAAAAGGAGCTGTTTTGCACTACTGTGTGAAACTAACATCAGTTGCACTCCATGATGTGCCAACCTCAAGTCTCCTCACACTGTCATTGTGTTTCTGTAGAGTACATTCTAAGCTACATGTGTATCAGGCTTTATGGATATAATCCTCCAATTTGAGTAAAAAAAGAAATCAGCAAGTAACAACAGTGAGCCTTGAAGTATGAAATCAAGTAAAGTATTACAATTGAAATGAAATTAAATGTTTTAAGCCTTTTAGATGCTTGTGAATGAGTATTGGACTTTAGGAGAGCACTTAGCTTACGTCCCATGACTTAAAAAAACTCGGTGATGCTGACAAAATTTTTTTTATTTATTTCATAAGTACCCCAGGACCTCTCAGAAGGCTCCTGCAGCTCAAAGCTGCATTACTTCCTGTAGCAAGGACATGAAGACTCCTTCAGAGTGAGAAGTTCTTTGATGACATTGTACTCTCAATGATATAGCCATACCAAAGGTGACTATATTCATGGTGTATCCTTGAGATGGTGGAGTCCAGCAGCTCGCACAAGATTTCAGTAAGTACACAGAATGGAATACCATTGAGTGCAACCAGGCTGACATGGAGATGCTTGCATGACATAGAGAAGATTTGTCATATGTAGATTTTATGGCCCTAGAATCATAATGAGCCGAGGAAGAAACTACTCCTGAAACATCATACCAGCAAGTATACACTGCAAAACGATTGCCACATGTCTTCCAGCATACAGGAGAAGCATTGCATATTTTCTATGAAGATGATTCCTATAGAGACCACAGTTCTGAAGCTGATGGCTGATGCCATTACTTGTTTTGAAGACATTAGTCAACAGAAGAAAAGAGAGTCAGTCAAAGTCTTTGGGTGATATCTTCAATGTCAGATCGAAGTAGCAAGAGAAACCACAAGAGTGTGCACATTCATTTTCATCTGCAAATGATTATGCTCCTTCGTACACCTGACTCTACCACTTGCCACTCTACCCAAATTCTTTTCTGTGCAGAAGCTTCATGTCCATATCTGGTAAGTGTTTATGTTAATCATGCTGCTCTTTACATTAAAATTACATATATGTATGTACATGCACTACAGTGTAATGTATTGTGTATTAACTTTTGTCTTTTATTACAGAAAATATGCTCAAGTTTGGCCCCAAGGAATATTAGCCTTTATACATGGGCTCCTTTTGGAAGAATGGATTTTTTCTAAGATTTTTGCTGAGAGTTGCAGTTCCCAAAGAACATAACCCAGGTATTAACCTGGGCCAACCCGTATTCCATCGACAGTTCATTCACAATATCCATGTGAATATTGAACTGATACATTATGTACAAAGGTTTTATTTTATGGTTCATAAGACCAGTTTAATCATCAAAGTTAATTCAGTATTCTGATGTTGATGTCAAGAGGAAAACATGTATGGTAATGTTTAAATTCATTTGTATATTCTTTCTCTCCATTCATCTATTTTCATTAATACCTTTCCCAGTTCCATGGACTGGATTAGGTACATTCAACTTTCACATCATTCATCTATATTCTCTATGTACACCCAGTTTGTTTAAATGAAACATGAACTTATTTGCCTTTATAAGTACTTCTTGATTTCAACTTTGCAGTCAAGATGATTCATCATGTAAGATCATCATCACAGTTTATGCAACTTCTGTTTTCAAAGTACCTCCTTGGAACATGTGACTCCACATGAAATATCAGAACACGTTGTTTACAGTTTCTCACAAATGGACAGAGCCCTATAAGCATCTGAAGGGATTGCACTTGCTCAGTGGAGTGTAAAAGTTCTGATTTAGTCCCAAAAATGAGGTGTGTATCCCAGAGGATTCACTTCCCTTGACTGTCATAAAATATTTAAGCATCAGATCCGCTGTCATAGGACTTGCCAACTAAACAAAAAACTACCCTGGCCTGTGGCTACAGTGTAGAGATGAAACGGTGAGAAGCCAGTAGCTTCCACTATTTGTTCACTTGCTCACTCTAGCATATTGCACTATGATTGTTTTTGTTTCTGTGGTGTCGTCACTTTCATTTTTGGCCTTCTGATTACAGAAGTCGATGTTTTCTAATTTTAGATTTACTTACATTAATATGAGTAAAATTTTGTATTTTTGTGTGCTATGGAGCCAACACTGGTTGTAGAATTGGACAGGATTAATCAGTGTGGTAAAGGAAATATGGTTAAGTTTAATGCCTCCAAAACCCAGTTTCTGCCCATGCCTCCATCAGAAATTCCTCATAACTTTCCTCAGATTAATCGGTGTGGTAAAGGAAATCTGGTTAAGTTTAATGCCTCCAAAACCCATTTTATGCCCATGTCTCCAAAAATTCCTCATAACTTTCCTTTCTCCTTTGACTGTTTTGTAATTCCACCTATTGACTCAATGAACATGCTTGGTATTACTGTAACATCCACTTTATCTTGGAAACCCCACATTATGTAGGTGTCAAAGTCTGCTACTAAGAAACAGAGTCCTGCCTAGATGTCAAAATCTGCTTTCTTCTGAACAGTTGCTTTGTTAAAGTAAAGGATTAAATGGTCCTTGTATGGAGTACTGCTCTCACATCTGGGGTGGTTCTAACACTGCAACATTACTTGACAGAGTTGAATCGAAAGCAGTCAGACTTGTAAACTCTCCCAGGCTAACTCCAAAACTTGACCCGCTTGCTGTATCGGATCACTTTCCCTCTGCTATAGGTATTACTTCGGTTTTTGTTCTTGAGAGGTGATTGCAGAACTCTGCAAGCTGCTGTGTCACATGATTATTGTGCAGCTGTTAGCAACTTATAGGTGGAACATTTTGATAACTTTCTTTCCCTACACCTTGAAGCTTAGGAACTGTCTACCCTCTCATATCTTTCCCAATAATTGTGATCTGGCACATTTTAAAAGGTTTTTCACTTTCCCAAAATTTGTAAATATGTAAATTTGTTTCTTCTTTTTTACTTCCATTTACTTCTTTAAAGTTCAGTTAAAGTCCAGCCTTGATGTGGACTTTTGTCCACGACTGGAAGTTCCAAGTTTTATGTAAAAAACACGTCTTACATGTGTGAAGTGTACTTAGTGTATATGTAAAAAAAGACGTAAGTCTTACATGTGTGTAATTTGCTTAATGTTATAGTGCAGAATCATTCTTGGTAAGAAACCATAAAGTGTGCACTGTGCCTTAGTTCACATTTTGTTGTGTGAAATCATGATTTAAAAGAAGGCACAGTTCACACTGCCTGCCCACCTCCTCCCTTTCCTCTCATCCTACTACATGGACATTGAAGAAAGTATGCTACTTTTTTGCAGTTTTTGTTTATTTATGGGTAATATGTATATATATTCTGTATGTAAAAAAAAATCATGGTCTTGAGGCATGAAGTATTTTCTTCTTTCAATTGCACTGTTTAAGGGTAAGTCTTTTATCTCTAAGGAACATTTCAGGGTTGATCAAGGCTGTGAAGAAAGTGGCATCTACCTCTGCTTTTTTTAAAGAATCTCAGATTATGTGAGGTTTCCATGAGGAATCTTTAGCATTCAACAAATGCCTTTATTTACCAACATCTCTGTTTGGATCTGGTTGACCTCTTTTTTGGATACAACCCTTTCAGGGGAAGATAGTGTGGAACAGGGGGTAAAATCTTTAGGGGTAAGATTTTCTTTAGGTTTGTTTCTTGGATTTTCTTTAAGTCTGGATTTTTTTGTGCTGGTATGTTCTTAGATGCTCATAGGGCTCTGCTTGTTAGAAATGTAATTCTGGTGAATTAAGAGCCATTTCTCAACCATAGGCAGGGTCCTGTAGGCATCCATTTATTCTTTGTTTCTTCATTTCTTTCTATTTAGAAAAGCCGTTTCTCTCCTGACCATAATAGGCTTGAGGCAAAAATGCCACTGGTCAGTGAATGAAAGGCAGGAGCTAGCCACTTCCTGCCACCATACCCCTGTGCCATGTTGTCATAGGCCTGGGCAAGTTAAGATATGGTCAAGTCCCAGTGTAGGGGCTTCTGCCAGCTTCATATATTTTATGAAGTGAACCCCAATGGATACACTTAAAGTTGGAAGGATAAAAGAGGGATTCAACCCCTCACCGAGCAAATACTCTCTTAGATGTACACAGGGCTCTACCAATAGTACAGGAATGGTTATTTAGCCTTCACATACTTCATTGTGGACACATATAAAAGGAATTATTCCTTTCTGAGGTAAACCAAAATATAGAGACAACAAATCTGTATTCTTCCAAAGAAACACAAGGCTAAGAAAAAATTGGTGGCTGATATAATGATATTGCACCAAAATATTGCAGTTGTTAAACAGCATTTAGAAGTATGTTTTTTTATAATGAGAATTTTAATGTTTCTTGTTGCACCAAAGAAGCCCTTTTTCATGAACAAAAATGGAAAATAATACTTATTTACCTTGTAAAAATCGTTTTATTGTTTATCCACTGGAGTACAAAATATTTACCACTCACACTATATTTACTGTAATTTGTCAAGGCCTGTGTTGAGATGTGCAGTCACAGCTACCATGTGAGTTTCTGAATGCTTTACATCTCCATGAACCTTTATTAGCACTGATATGACCCTTTAGGTTTCCACCATGCCGTACTTTCAGCAACAGGTATGAACCTTTGTAGCGATGACATATGAAATGAAACACTGTCACTTACTTGAGGCAGCGTTAATTTTGTCATAACCTAATTTAAAAAAAAAAAAAAAAAATCCAAAAATAATTGCATCATTAAGGCCCTATTAAACTTTATTTTTTCATGTTGGTTGATCAAGTGCTAATCATTATTAGGTCCTCCATCAACACATAAAGCCATACTAGAAAAGTCGGCCGTCAGTTCTTGCCACTGTTCACATCAGACACAAATGTGGTTTCACAACACTGTAATGCTGAGCCACTTAAGGCCACATTTCACTCTAGAATCTCACAGATCATTCATGTTGCATAACTGTTCAATATTTTCAGCTTTTCAAGAGACAATACAGATTAAGTCAAAGAATGAGAGAACCCATAGCTATATTTTTATAGCCTAAAGGTAATTTGAAGTACTGTAGCCATGTGATGGGACTAATTCTCACTAACTTTCCCTAAGAACTTATCATTACACCTGCTATTATCTGGTATTTCTAATATACCATCAAAATTTACTATTTTTCTAAAATAGGATGATTATCATCATACAGTTTCTTAAGTTTAGAATACTGGATAAAGGACCAAAAATGCAAATTATTTTCTCTTTATACAACTGCCATCAAATGACTTATTAATCAAAGAAACAATAATAACAATATGTATATATCACAAACAGAGCATTGCTTTAACAACAAAAATAGTATTTCAGAATCACAGTCTACCTTCATATTTTTTTATCAAAAATACTTAAACAGTTTCTTTTTTTACTTTAAGAACAATATCTTGTTATTCAGGAATCTAGATTTTTAGTCAAATAAGAAACAGTATATAGAATATTCAAAGAATGATGGAAGATTACATATAGTCAATAATCATGTCTATGATTATTATAAGAAATTAATAAATTAAAGCACTGTATATACAAAAATAGCTGTTGTCAATGTGTAAATCTGATAAATGAATGCATGATGGTAATGCATTAAAATGTTAGTTAATATATTCTTAAGCAAGAACAAGTCAGTCACAAAATATACAATCTTACATAAAGGAAGAGTTGTAAAAAGCACACCTGATAGTTCATGCAAGTGGCTTATAGAGAGTACATATTTATAATGGAAACAGTGTATGAATACCAAATGATATATCAAAAGTGCCATATTGGAATAGAATTGCCAATCATCTTGCAAAACTAAGCGTATGGAATTGGAGTGATTAACAAATGTTCATAAATCATTAATCATGTTATATTTCCACTTAGAAATAGTTGCAAAGATCATGGTCTTTCCAGACCCAAAAACATAAAATATCCAATAAACAGGTTAGATCCAAATGATTTAAATCTGCAAAAAGAATGCTATGATTCATCACAACACGTTATGCTCTCTGTCAATTACTATATATATATATGATTGAGTAGATATATATTGTTTTCAACTATGAGATAATCGGAAGTTATCAAAATGGTTCTCCACTATAGAGGAAGGGTGGACTAGGATCTACTTCTACTTGTAGGGTTTCTTATTCAAAATTCAAAGGGCTGTGCCTGAAATGTCACTAGTATTCAACATTAACAGTTAGAGCACATTTCTTATGAAGTCACCTTTTATTATAGCTCAAATTACATACAGCCAGTTTACAGCAGTATCAACATTTATATTGGTATGCACTTCAGCACAAAAGGTAACAAAATATTTTGTAAAATCTAGCTTAAGATTTAACAGATGCTAAACTGATCATAGATAGCTGGTGACATTTCAAGGACAGGCCTATAAACATTTACAATAGATCCCTAAGGTTTTTTAGACCAGTTCAGTTGCTAGTCCATATTAACATGAAAACTGTACAGTTCATAGCAGTGGAACAGTTTGTATCTTAAAGGTAAATGCATATATCAGTACTTAATTTGCATTTTGCCATTTACATTTTAATGTATGGTAATTCATGATGTTAGTACAGTACATCTGATGACGTTAACATAGTAATATACATGATTTACCATGTTACTGATCATTTGGTATTATTGGGGGTTTTACTGTGAAATGATCATACAGTTTACAATACCGCTGACATTTTAAAAGAAACCTTTGATGGTAGAAATTACGAACTTATCATAAAAAATTTTCACAGCAGATATTGAAACTCAGGTTTGTTAACTGTTTGAGCAGTTTGAACTAGAACCACAAATTTTCTGAGTAAAGTTTTATCTGTTGTTTTAGTATTTTATTGTATTAAGATTTAGACTGATGCTCAGTTATCAATACTATGGAACAAGTTTTGTTTCATATTTTTTATACTATGTCATGAACACCAACAAAAACTTGATTGCTCAAAATTTGCTCTAAATTTACCACAGCAGGAACTTCAACTCTCCATTCTTGAATTCCCATATAACAACATGGTACATACTTTAGTATTACAAAATAAGTGTAACCATGGTCATTACTGGTTAGATGAATACAGCTGAATTAATGTTGCCAGGATGAATATTGCTTGTCACTGCATATTTTGAAAATTTAAATCATGTATGGTTAGTTCTTTGATTATTACTGGACTTCCACTCCTCACTTTGTATATAAATAGTGTTCACATAGAAAAACTAAATGATGTTAATTTCTTATCATTTTTGAACTCACACAACTCAGTGGAAATAAATATGATTTTGAGCTTACTAAATTGTTTGTGAAAAATATATCAACTTTTTCACATATGTTTTACTCCTAGTGTACAGCAGATTATACACAACTTATGCCACAGTTTGGCCAATAGTTATAATGGAGATGTGCTGATAACAAATGAACTCTGTATATACTGGTGCTTTAGGAAAAGCATATACTGTATTTAGGCAGTCAGAGTGATTTTTTTAACAGTATTAGACCCATCTTCATGTGTCAGAGACGTATGGTACACTGCCCATATTATAAGTTTGTCTGATTTAAAAAAAAGGCATGTGATGATCATTTTGATGTGCAATTATTTCACTTTATTTGATATGGGCCTAAACAGAAAGACCTTTGTCTGTAGAAAACCTAAGTAGTATAGGTCACAGCTCTGTACCAAGCCATGACACCACCTCAAGATTGACTCTCTGTCCTGCTTGTTTCAAAAGGGTGACTGCAGAAGCATGACGCACAAGCTCCAGTGAGTGACCATCCACAGAGAGCAGCCGATCACCACAACGCAGTTTGCCCTCAAGGGCAGCTGGGGAGGATTGTACCACGAAGAGGACATGGATAGGTTCAGCACCACGTTGAGGATCAGAACCACCAACTATACTGAAGCCAAGAGAGGCCCCAGGAGCTCTATGCAGCACAACACTTTTAGATATATGCAGGGATCGTGGTAGCTTTTGCCAGTACAGCCAAGATGGAACAAAATTGGCTGAACCCACTGATGTTTCAGGACCATCTAGAAGAGAGAGAGTGACACCCACCAGCTCTGCTGTTGCCTTCAGTAGTGCCACTGCCTGCCCATGGGTTAACCCCAGCAGTGATTGACCATTTACTGATAGCAACACATCTCCCTTCTGCAGTGGAAAGAAAAGAAATTATTTAGTGATAAATGTAAGCAAGTTAACGTGAAAGGCATTTAAGACATGAAATGATGAATAGTATATATCATATGGAAGATACATGTATACACATTACTGCCACACTCCTAAGCCTATGGTCCAGCTCATTAGATATATTTGGCTTCCAGAGCACGGTAGGAGCCCCAGAGAAGCAAGGTCCTAGGGCAGGAAGGTAAGGTATACGTATACACATTGATTCATTTTAACGAAAGAGATGTGAACCAAGCAGATTTTGTGATCATAGAATTTTCTTTGAAAATGACTATGACACTATCATAGAAAATAACAGAAATAAGTGGAGATTCTGGATTCCACCCTCATGTGGCTGTATCACGAATGAAAAGTCATTTTTGGCAAAGCTTTATCATCTGTTGATGAAGAGGAGTACTGTACAGAAAGTTGTTCATGCTTGAAGCTGCAGGAGCCCCTTCAGAGAAAAGGGTCCTGGAGTTATTTAATAATAATAGGAAAAAAAGTGACTGTCCACTGCTAAATGGATTTTTTTTTTTTTTTTTTTTTTTTTTTTTTTTACATGCTTGCCATTTCCCAAGTGAGTGAGGTAGTGTCAAGAACAGATGACAGAGCGTTAGAGAGAAAATTCCTGTCTTGGCTCCTTGCTCAGTTCCTTCTTTTGGATAGTGATACAGGGAGGGAGGATTTCCAGCCATCATCTCCTGCCCCTATTAGTCGCCTTCTACGACTTTTAGGGAATAAGTAGGTAATTTTCTTCCTCCCCTATCTCCAGGGATAAGACCAAGGATTATTATTATTTTTCCATTTCCATACATATTCGCCATTTCCTGTGTCAGCAAGGTAGCGTTAAGAACAGAGGACTGAGCCGTAGAGGAAAAAGTCCTCACTTGGCCCCCTTCTCTGTTCCTTCTTTTGGAAAAGTGAAAACAGGAGGGGAGGATTTCC
>JAYMFT010282696.1:0-10469 GCA_038088735.1 Panulirus argus | reverse complement strand
CCCCCCCCCCCTCTCTCCTGCCCTAGGACCCCCCCCCCACACTCTAACCATGTGATTTACTTCTACGAATGATTTGGTTGACTGGGTGAAAATTTCTCTCGATGTCATTTCCTCTCAGACCTGTTAATTTCCCTTCCCCGGCCTTCATGTTCCTGTGCCATGTTTTCCTCATTCGTGTGGCCGCTCTCCTTCCTCTTCCTGTTTTGTCTCTCACTCACTCTTCTAATTCCTTTCTTCTTCCCTCATCGTCTCCCTCACAGTGCTTGTTTCTTCCTCATGTTTTACCGCTTCTCGGTGTCTTCCCCGATCTGTCCTTCTTCTCATATTCCCCTCTTTTATCTTTGCATCGCCTGTCTCTCAAAAACTGAGACAGAAATGGTGGCTCTGGTTTCGGGAATCAAGCACGAAAAAAAAAAAAAAACGAATATCTTTGCCTGTCTCTTTTCCTTATCGTATTTTCATACCTTCTATTCTAACATTTCTGTTTCCATTGACTGTCTTCTGTTCTCTCTAAGTAATTTCTGTTTCTCTCTCTTTTATTCTCCCCCCCCCCCAATAGCCTATCTAGTCCTCTGTTTCATTCTTGAATCTCTCGCCTTATCTATCCTTCTTATCTCTTCTGTAGAGCTATGTTATTGAGAATTTCTCGTTCGGTACCCATAATTCTTACCCAGGGTTCGTAGATTCCAGCACCTCCTCCAGAAGAGCCTACTAAATCGGCAGAAGAAAAAGATGATTGCCCCAGACAACAGACATTGTTTTGGGATGGGCACCTCCCAATATTCTGGGATAGGCAGCCCCACATTCACACATCAGTACTCTGCCTTTTACTAAATGTGGCCGAAGTGGCCCTAAAGGAAAAATGTTGAGAACGTTCTCATGGGTTTCTTACGTGATTTGCTAGGCTTGTTTACCTCAAAGGAAAACAGTTTTCTTCACCTTTTCCCAAATTACTAGTCTCGCTATTGAAGATTGGGGTCGGGGAGGTTAATAGCTATTGGGGAGGAGGTGTGTGTGTGTTGTGGTGGTGGTTTGTGGGGAGAAGGGGTGAGGCGTAAGACCCCTCGTGAGTGGGGCGAGTAATTCACTTTACCCGGAACGCGGTAAACATTGATTGAGTGACGTGGGTTCGAACCTTGATCGATCCCTTGTGCATATAGCATGAAACGAAGACATTTTCTTTCTTTTTTTTTACGCTGGTGTGTGTGTGTGCAGTGAGTCCAGCTCTTACATGAGGCACAGAAGACATGATAAAGAGTAGGGGAATGAGGCGTATATAGAGGTGTGTCACCAAGAACCGGTTGCAAACAAATAATACAAGTTTTAGGGGCGAGACAGGAGACAGATCTCTTCTGAGAGATCAGTGTAGAGATATTTCAGCACATGAATTAAATGCGTTTAGCCAAGAGGGAAGATGAAGCAATGGTGGTATTCAAATGCTTTTGATGGAAAATTGGATATGATTTAACATCAGGCAGCTTGAGAACTTGAGATAGAGTCATTGGCAACTCAGCAAATCGATCCACCGCTCCCCTAAGGTACTGGACGCACGAGAGCAAGAGATAGAGCGAGCAAGAGAGAGAGAGAGAGAGATGACCAGGTAACGTCTGGAAGCGAATCCCCTTTTGTTGGTAAGCCAGTTCCAAAATGCGCCATGCCTCTTACCCCTTCCAGTATATTTTTGGGAACCACCAACTAACTAACTGGAGACGGGAAGCAAGAGAGAAGGTGAAATACAGACTTGTATCCTTTCCAGAGCTGAACTACTACCTAAAGGAAACTTAAAAATCCATTACAGTTATCATCACAAGAATCTGCTGTAGCTACTGAGACAAGACAGCAAAGCCTGGATCTGAACAGGTCTTCGGCATCTCTTTCATGAGGCGCTCTCATTCTAGAGGGACGTCAAAGAGTGTGAAAACTCTTCATGTTGTGGTATGGAATCCTAGAAAACGCGGAGTCTATTCTGGCTTCGCGTACTTGCGAGCGGACTCGGAAAGATTCCAGTCAAGGAAAATGAAGATCGTGAACTTTGACAGTGTCATGACCTTTGACTGTGTCATGACCTTCCGCACTTTATCTAGGTCTTGAACTTGGCCCTTTTATGCAACCCCGTCAGCAGACACATCAACACAGGGACGTACGTACGTTCTTGTAAATCATCCAGTCTTCGGGATTCCAGGGAAATATACTCCAAAAACCCCCCTAAGAGAATCCAGGAAGTCTGGAATAGCCCCGGATCTCACGCCAGGCCGCTCTGCACCAGCCATCGACAGAGGGAGGGAATGATGATTTTCAATAACCGATTCCGAACGTCTGACAGAAGCAGATGTTTACTTGATTCGTGGGTCAACAGAAGCCACTTGTAAAAAAAAAAAAGATGACGACGAGCGACAGAAAACGCTGGTCATTATTTTTATCCATGGGTGAACAACATCCCAGTTTCTCTCATCTACTCATGCAGATGATACTATCTCTTCTCCGCTTTGTATTAAATATGACTTTGTATCAAAATGATTTCGATATTTTCACCATCATCATAATGACTGTTTTTTTCTGTGTATAATGCCGTCTCTAAGATAGTGAGACAGAAAATGGTGAAAGGTGGACGACATTCAGCAACATTCTCGGCAACACTCACAGAGGACCAAAGCCACTGACGTCAATACACGGAAGCAAAAATTCTCGTAGATCTATAACAAGCTTACGGGTCGAGAGCTTAGGGTCGAAAATCATGGGTTCTATAACAAGATGTACCAGTTTCCGCCACACCAGTATGGTGACGTACCACACTTATCTATATACCGTTTGTGGCGACAGATATATACATATATACACAGCTATCACCCATAAGCTGCCCTATTTGGTAGCTGCATTATCAATTTTTCAATGTCTCTTCGTCAACTCGGTACATATCTCTGTGTATACACCTGCCCTTCCCTTCTATCATCTACCCATCGACCATAGTAGGCCAGTGGACTCTGTTCAACAAATGTGTGAATGGAAATAAGAACACTGCTGGTTTCTGGAGCCATTTTGGCTTGCTGAACCTAATCAATGCGGCGGCAAACAAGGTTAAAGGTGACCATTCTGAGGCTTTGGCCAAAGTTACTTTCCTAACTTCTTGGGTCGAATGAAGCCGTTGTCATTCATGCATTTATCATAAGCACCTACTTTGACACCTGAGTATGCAAATGTCCTTTAATAAATTCGATAAATCCATACATCTTGCACAGCTTGCTTGCCATATTCACTGAAATAAAGCTAGACGTCTTGAGCACAGAGTGAAACTTCGAGGGCGCACAGAAATTCATTAGGAAAGAAGAGAAAAAAAAATCTTGTTGAAGTATATTGTGATCCCTCGAAAGAAGAACGACACCAGGGGTCTGCTTATGCAACACATTCCAGCCCTCGCCTGGCAACTGTTATTGGAACCTGTGGTGGGAGTCCTGCTAGGAATGCCTGGAGGTAAATATTATGGTGGTGACAGAAAGACCACACCTGTGAGGCCACCACATGGAATAGGGACAGAGTCATAGCGAGTGGTCGACCACTCGGGTGCGTGCGTGCTGGCTGGGTGGGGAATGGGCTGAAAGGAGTATGGAAAGAAATACATATATTTGTGTGTGTGTGTGTGTGTGTGTGTGTGTGCTTTAAGAATTTTGAAATAGAATTGTGGTCAGATTGTTTCGTAAAACCTTACATGATAGTTGGATTTAGCTTCATTACTGCGCTAAAGTGAGAGTTATCAGTAAGTATTACTGTTCACAAGAAAGTTTAACTTTGTCACATGTAAACAATCCTAGATAAAATCAAACCTAATTTGCATGTGAGTATTCTTAATGTATTTCTCAAATAATGTGGTTTTTGTAATTCTTAAGCCCTATAAGGCGTTTAACACACACAGGATATTCAAATAACCACATAAACATAATAGGTAACTTATGGTACATATATGGAAAAATGATACATATATAAAAAGAAAAAGTTTAGGGAGGGGTTTATATATTCTGATCGCATGCGTTATCATGTTTGGATTAGTTTAAGATATATTCCTAGCAGGGTTGAATCTAAGGACGAGGTGTGTGTGTGTGTGTGTGTGTGTGTGTGTGTGTGTACTGAAGTGTAATACTGACCTAACAGAATCCAAGTACTAAAAGCAGGTCATAGGGAAAGGGCTTGATTTATATGGATGCAGAGGAATTATTAAGAAATTTAGAAATCTCTATGCTGGAACAGTTGTACTAACTAATGCGATTAGCACGAGAGAGAACATGAACAAGAGTTAAAAAACATAAGACGAGGTCTTTTAAAAAAAAAAACGTAAAAGACTGATTTATTTTTTAAGATGCTCTGACTCGGCCATGCAGCAACGACTTTAGGGTAAAGAAAAGAGAACCAAAACGTTATCTGGAAATAGCTGGTTGGAGGAGGAGGAGGAGGAGGAGGAGGAGGAATATGAGACATACAGATGAAAGGAAAGAGAACAAATAAAAAAAAAAAATGTAACAGTTCTGACAGTCAGTAAATAGAGCAAGCGCACCTCCGACTGTCACCAGATTTGGATTAAGGGCACCAGTCTGTACCGTCTGGCTCGGCAGCGATTTAAGGGCACCTATATTGACTGGTTTGGCAGAGAGGTTCATTCTCCGAATATATGACACCAAGTTTATCAAATCGCTGAGACCATCGGGAGAATGCGCGTGCTCGGCAAAAAAAAGTGGTTTTTAAATGATATGGTTCTGTTTTTTTTCGGGGGGCAGAGTGGAGGGAGGAAGGGAGGAGGTCTTAGTGAAGCATACTTACATGTATGACGACAAGTCTCTCTGAGAGCTGGACAAATGAACGAAGGGCATGTTAACTAACATTATATACTAACAGGGTGACGGAAGGCATTAAGGTCATCTTTGATGACTGGGTAGATTGACTGGTTGATTTACTGGTAGACGATGAACATCGATGAAAGGGTGAGAATATGGATATAACATTCAGGTGTGAAAAACTATTTTCATTCTCTGATATTTTGGTTTTCTGAAAACATTCGACATGTATTTGTATATACATATATTTGTACATACATTGACATATATATGCATGTGCACGTATACGAATGTATGATTGTATATATGTATAAATACGTATGTTCTCTTTCACAAGTGTTTTGTTAGATACCTCACTGTATTTGATATTAATAATCTTCCAACATATTTACCTAATGATTGTTATGTTCCTTTAATCTCTCGTGGGAGACTGAAAATCACTCATAAGTTTATTCCATTCTTTATGCGTCGCAACAATGGGCAGATGAGATAACATTGCCAAGGGGTCTTCAGCATAATGGGTAAATGACAGGGGAAGCGAAGGGAGGGTCGTTTAACAGTTGAGAGGGGCGGTCGGAGAAGTAGCAGGCCGGGCAAGAAATATTCCTATTGGCTGCTTGATGTGTTCTATCTGTCCCTGACTGGAAAAACTGAGTGTAATACATGAGTTCACCCACCTAGGTCGAAAGGACTACCTATATCATAAGCTTTCTTTTGTCATGACTGGATGTTATAATACTAGTGTTGTTTTTCATTGAGTATTGCTGAAGATTACGTTTCTTAGGAATACCCTTTCTCATTGTAAACAATTAGTGTCCTAAATAGTGAGGTTGAGGTGAGGCCAATGTAATCCAGTTGATGAAACCACTGGACTTTCCAACAGTTCGTGATTACCTTTGGTTTACATTGGTTTTCTTGGGTGGATTTTCTTGGGTCAGAATTCTCATGACTGAAGTTAGAAGTTTTTTGGTTCCTTTTGGTCGATGAGTTAATCTTATCTTTATCTTTTTTTTTTTAAGAAAATGAACCTTGGAAAGGTAGGTGATTTGCAGTCTCCCTCGTGAGAGCGAAACAGTCTCGTAATATGATGAACAAACAACTGGAAGCCCAATCAATGTCACAAATCTTCTGGTTTATAGTAAAACATGTATGGAAGAGAACTTACTCCCTGAACACACACACACACACACACACACACACACACACACACACACACACACACACACACATAGTGATCACCTTACCACTGATGCGGTCAACAGACGGCCCCCGGCATGTAGAAATCATCTGTCACGTCACGCGTTTCATATAACGCTGACGTAATAAATATAACGTTGATACATGAACTATAACGTTGACGCAATAAAATATAACGTTTACGTAATAAGAAACCCCGCGAGAAGTGACGATGGTTCCTCAGTGCTCGCGTCCAGAACACAAAGTCGGTTGGGAACAGAAACGTAAGTTGAATCGTAACTTTTTGAAGCGTTGTTTGTTTATCTGTAAGTGGGTTTGTTTGCGGGTGCGATCTGCTGTGGGTCACACGTCTTGGGTGTTCTGTCATCCGCGGCGTCCGGTAGTGTTTGGTCTACGTCTTTATTTTTCTTTTTAGGGGGGATGTTGTATAGGGATGACGTACCGTCCGTCCGTCGCAGTCCGACGCACCTCTCCCACCAGACACGACTTGCAGCGGAGTGCCCTGGTGGGGACCTGTGCTGGGGACTACCCAGCCCTGGTGGGGATTGGGGGTCAGGGAACCTAAGGGATGGGGTGGGGTGGGTTGGGGGGAAGGTCATGGGAAGGACTTGTTGGGGACACAAGTCATCTGGTGAAATAAAGGTGATTAAACTATTTATACATACATACACTCATACATACACACATACGTTCATACATACAGTCAATCATACATACACTCATACATACACACATACATACGTTCATACATACAGTCAAACATACTTACACTCATACATACACACATACATACGTGCGTTCATATGTACGTGTATGATTGTATTGTTCATTTATCAATACCAGATTTTATTTATTTCCTAGGATAATACAGTATGTCTTGACTTTGTGTACAATAGCAGTTTTTTTTATCTTAATTTCCAGTTTATATACAGAGTGATTTAGATTTCTTCTTATATAGCACAGTATAACGTGGTATAGCAGACAGCGTAGCGTGTATGCACGTGGCATATCACGTGCCGCCACTAACACGTGCTGATCATCCCTCTCTTACCCCCCCTCAGGCGTGCGCCCCGCGCTACGTGTGGTTCACGGAAAACCTGCGTCGCCGGGAGCCGGTCGGCACGTGCTACGTCGCCCGGCAAGGACTGACGGACTTCCAGGAGTTCTCTCCCTGCAGGACACGTGAGTACGCCAAGTCTTCCTTGTATACTACAGGAGGGGAAATGTATTTAGTGGTTTCTGTGGTATGTAGAAAATTCTGGAACGCCTTGGAGGTATTCTTTTTTTTTTCTCTCCAGCATTTTACGACGTTTTGGAAAAACTCCAGGACGGTCTGGAAGATCCTGGATCACCCGTAATCATTATGGAATACCCTGAAGTATTTCTGGAACACTTTTAGATATTCTGTGGTATTCTGGAACGTTTTGGGGATATTTTCCAGTATTTTATATGACGTTCTGGAACCCCCCCCCCCCAGGATGGTCTGGAAGATTCTCGGTCATCCGTAATCATTCTTGAAGACCCTGGAGTATTTCCGGAACATTTTAGAATATTCTGGAATGAATTGTATTCTTTTTTTTCTCTCAGTTTGAATACATTTTCATGTCGATCGTAAATTGCTCTTTTGTTTAAATTATCTTTTGTTGCTTTGAGAGGATCTCTGACCGCGAACCTTTGTGTGAGTGTGTGTGAGTGTGTATGTGTGTGTGTCAGGTTTTACATATTTCATCTAAGAATGCCGACATTGATCTATGGAAAAATTTAGAAAAGAGAGATGTTTTTGACTGGTGTTCGGAGTTTTCGTCTTTCGCAGTAGCATTCGTATGATTTTTAGATTTTTTTTTTTTTAATGCAGCAAGTTAGAATTTAGCTTTGACACGAATTTGAATGGTTTCAGGACAATTCTTGATTCATGAATGCCACTGAATGCCGTAGGCCGGGGCCCAGTCACTGGTCCATCGGCCCAAGATTTTCTTTATCAAGAATAAAAGACCAAAAAGACATTCGTTTCTGCCCAAACGGCTTTTTTTTTTTCTCTTAAATACTTTCATGGTAAAAAGGAAAACTATGACGGGTGACAAGGTATTGAATTCCTGATAGACTGTAAGCAAAAGGCTGGTTAATCTGCACACAAAAGCCTGTTAATTTTCCATGCAATAGCCTTATATATCTGCAGCCAAAAGCCTGTTAATTCTGCAAACAAAAGCCCGGTAGATCTTCAGACAAAAGCCTGGACCAGTCTTCATCATAAGCTCTAGTTCCTGGGCAGCACAGAGCCCTTGTATGTAAATCCGTCGGCAAAAACACCTAGTAAATCCGCAGGACAAAAGGATAGCGAATCCAGAGGAAAATCCGCCTGGTCGACCTTGGTCGACCCATTTGGTGCAGCGCGTCCTACTGTTGTGGTAGGGGACTGGTTGCTATCTGGCTGGTGGCCCGGTGATGGATAGTGCCGTGACACACCCTGATACCACACCCACGGACGGAGGAAGGCCAGCAAGCCCACGGACGGGGAAGGTCTCTACGACCACGAACGGGGAAGGCTAGCTAGCCCAGTCAGTATCCATGGTGGGTGGGCGGACGGGCTAGGGTGTGGGAAAGTGGGCGGGTCATGTACACAAAAGATGGGCGTAGAGACATTGGTTGTGGGTGGGAGGGGGAACAGATACTGATGTCAAACAGACTTGTCAGGGTAATAGACAATAGAAGGGAAGGGAGGAGGGGGGGGGGGGATTGGTTTAAGCAATAGATAAGTTTGTTGCCGTGCATTGTGGGCGTGGGGGTTGCCATGCAGCTTGAGGCCAGCTTGAATGTGGGCGAGGTGAGGGTGGGCATGTCAAGATCTCTAGAGGGAAATCCACGGGTCTTTCTGGGCGGGGGAACTACCCCTTCCTGCCCCCTCTCCCCCCACCCCACCGATCCTGACCCATCCCTGTGATTTCACGCCCCCTTACCCTTCCCCCCCACCACGACCCACCCCATATAACTCCCTTCCCCCACCCCCCTCCTTTCCCTAGCCCAACGCCTCTCGGAAGATCATAAGGGAAGGATGACGACGACGGCAATTGGCAGCCGTGGAAAATTCACCCCCCCCTTCCCCCCACACATACACGGAAAAGGGTGGGGTTCGAACCCCCCGGCACGTGGGGCGGATTAGAGTTATCGCACGTGCCCCCACGACGCTTGACCCCGTCTGAACTTCGCGGGAAACGTGGACCATTTTCTTTAACAGTTGTTGTTATTGGTCTTCCAATTGGTGGTTCGTGATCTCAGGTCCGTTAGGCTGTTGTGGCCTCAAAGGAACGTCAAGTTATAATGTACATTTTTCCAGGAAAAAAATCAATTTAGAGATATAAATTATTGCAATATAGATGTATAATCTATTATATACTGTGATATTAACTCATAACAAGTTAGATATGTAAATTATTGTGTGGTTTGATGCTTCCTCACAACACAGATGCAGAAGACGAAGAGTTGGAACTCCCGAAGACATCATGCCGTGTCCGAGGCTCACAACACGGCTGGGAATCGAACTGGTGTCTCGGTCGAGTCTCGTGAGTGCCGTACTCTCCTCACCATTCCCGCACGTCTCTCGCCGCTAAACTCCCAAGAGACGGCATTTCGGGAGAGATCGCTCCACCAGCAGCATCGAGGGGTAACGGCGAGGGTAACAGCGTGGCTGATTGGCCTGACCCGAGAACTGATAACCCGTTGGGATACGACGGGGGAACGAGGCAATTCGCCATTAACAACAGGAGGGTGTGTACTGATTTGCATGGCCATTGTTCAGCCGAGGGAGGAGTGATTTGCGCGCCATTGTTCCGCGTCGTACGTGCTAATGAACACCACACGGCCAGGGGAACGGGTGGAGATGATTAATTACTTGGCGCTCGTAATTAAAGCACGTCTTTCGCGTGCGATCTCGTGGGCATATCGTGCCTGTGTCTGTCCGTAGGTACGTCCGTCCTTCCATACGGCCGCCTCCGTCCGTTGTGCCCATGCCATTTGCGCGCTTATGGCTGTCTCTCTCTCCGTCCGTCGTGCCTGGCTCTCTCTTTCTCTCTCTCTCTCTCTCGGGCTGGGGCGGATCCGTCCATGGCTTGCACGTAAACGTCAGTGTTATAGGCACTCGGGGGGGAGTCCGTCCGTCCGTCACGCACGCACGGCCGTCCGACGCTTGACAGCTGGTGATTTCAGGACGCCTATATAGAGCGCGTCCGATGCGCCAGCCCGGGTGAATTACTGATAAAGATTTTATATGTGTACCGAAACCACGGTATTTGACGGGGATGGCACACGTTTTTCCCTCCCAGCGACACTACTGTCGTCTGTCTGTATGACAGGGCAACTCTTTTTGGCTCATTTATATATGAATGAATAAATAAATAGATAAATAAATGAATATATATATATATATATATATATATATATATATATATATATATATAT
>JAYMFT010282685.1:0-10469 GCA_038088735.1 Panulirus argus | reverse complement strand
TATATATATTCAAATTTACAGCACTTATCAACACATGGCATCAATGTAAACCATATCAGCGTCGCGTGCCTGGACTCGAACTCGGGTCCATTTGAATGGTTCAAAAGATACTTCTCGCGGAGCGCGTTTTCTGTAATCAACAGCGAGACGTCACGTCGCCTGCCTACGAACTCGGGCATTGCTCGCCAATACACTGGGTGGGTTTCGCTCTAACCCAGCCCAAGGCACTCGGATAGCATCTATTTATCCGGTCCAGGGTTCGATCCCAGGCACGCCGTAGTCAAACGGTATATACGCATATGTAACCCACCTATTAGCCACTACTTATACAGTCGCTCACCTAATGCCTCCCGAAGCCCGCTTACGATGGAGATTACATTCCCTAACGCTAATCCCCGTTCAGGGGCTGGATTAGCTACAGGACAGAGGTTATTTACTGCTAGGCCTTCCCCCGCCCCCCCCCCCCCTCCCCCCAACCCCTCCCTCCCCCCTTTCATCCGTTCCCTCAAGCGTGTCAGGCTTTGCTGCTTTAGGCTGAAGCTTGCAAGCTTCGACTCTAAGACTTGCCATTCGGGCTTACGTTTTAGATGTGCCCAGCAAGCTTAAGGTTACGGGATTTGCTATTCAGGCTAAAGTTTCCCACTCGTGCTTAAAGTCCAGATTTGCGGTTCAAGCTTAAGTTCTATTCTAGCTATTCAAGCTTAAGATATAGATCTCCTTTTCAAGCTGAAGTTACAGATATCCTGTTCATGCTCAATTTACGGATTTGCAATGTGGCCTTCTGGTCCAGATTATCCGCTAAAGTTCAAGCTTCAAGTATGCTATTTAAGCTCGAGCTTCAGATTTACTATTCAAGCTTAGGCTCCAGGTCTGCTATCTGAGCTTCAAACAGGAATGAAATCTGTCTGTCTAACCCCTGCAAACCTCCACAGAGATATCAGTATAAAAAAGTATCTTTTAGTGACTGAATTTGTTTCCTGTTTTCAGCTTAAAAGAAAAATGTTTGTCTCGTGATCAACTGAAAGGGTTATGTTTTATCTATATCCGAGTAGACTATACTAATTTGGTCTCTCTCTCTCTCTCTCTCTCTCTCTCTCTCTCTCTCTCTCTCCTTCCTCGTGCAATTCGACGTTGTAATAATGGATGAGGTCAGAAAGTTCAAACGTGTAATGTGTCATAGGTCAAGGGTCAAGATCACGGGGGGGCAAATGATTAGGATTAGGTGTAAGATACAGGATGAGGTGAAAATTTGGACACACGCACGTGTGTCTACCTGTAGATTTACCTCTGAGGATTGTTATATGGCGTGGGTAAGCATATATGGTACACCGGGGTCGACGTGCTGTCAATGGACTGAACCAAGGCATGTGAAACGTCTGGGGTAAACCATGGAAAGGTCTGTGGGGCCTAAATGTGGATAGAGAGCTGTGGTTTTGGCGCATTACGCATGACAGCTAGAGACTGAGAGTGAGCGGATGTGACCTTTTTTCGTGTGTTTTATGTCGCTACCTCGCTGACGCAGGGGGTGGCGATGCTGTTTCCTGTGGGGCGGGGTGGCGCCGAAATGGATGAAGGCGAGCAAGTATGAATATGTGCATGTTATATATGTATGTGCATGTGTATGTATATGCAAGTATATATGCATATGTTAATATGTATATGTATATATATGTAAATGTACTTGTTTGTGCGTGTATGTATATATGCGTGCATATTGGTGAATGGGTTTTTCTTCGTCTGTTTCCTGGCACTTCCTCGCTGATGCGGGAAACAGCGATCAAGTATAGTAAATGAATATATTAATATAAGTGGTACTAAATTAGAAGTTTAGTCTGTAAGTTAGGTCTGATCTGAAAATATTTTCGCACATTATCACAGACAGATCTAACCTTTAAAAGGAGTTCTCAACGTAGACAACAATCCTCCAGTGATTGGTGGCCCGAATGATAGACCCGCTAGATACAATTGGCTTAGCTTGATCTCTCCAGAAAGCCGTCAGGCAGCGTTTTGTGAATATAGGACTCGCTATGGTTGCTGGGCTCTTCTCTTGCCGTTGGAATCGCGTAAGCCAAATTGAGAAATAGATGTTTCACCAGCACAGGTTAAACTCATAACCCGGTATTTGTATCATATATAAGGGAATATATGGGGTCGGGTGCAAGTCGATCCTGTTACCAAGAAGAAATCATATTCTTCTCTTCTACTCTCAGAAAGTCATGCAAAGTCTTCCTAGATTATTCAACGAAGAGTGCTCATCTACACTGCTATGTTACTCCTCAAAAAGAATTGTTTCTCAAAGAAAATTTAAACTTGACAGAAAACGAGTAACTGGGGAAACTTATCTTGATGTGAACATTTCAGCCTGTTTTCATATACTGTGTTATATTTCAACAGTATTAGTTATATCACATATTTAGTAATATCAGTAAATTCGTATTTCATGGATTTTTAAAATGATTAAATCTATTTGACCTGCTTGAACAACATCGGTAAAATGGTTCACTGCTTCATTTAATTGCATATGCTCTAATTCACTTGACATCATTCACCTGCTGCATGACATGATACCTAACGTGTGGCATGAGAACTAACATGCGTGATAACGAATGAATAGCATCTCTGATACAACCAATTCTCTTGTTTTCTGTCACATGACATGTCATCTGGTGTCTCAAATGATTCTCGCGACATAGATAATGCACTGCGTACCACGAACCACGAGGCATATAACATCTTTCCTTTTTACATGAAACTCAGTTATGTTCTCAAAAGCCGGAATCCCATGCAGATGTGTGTTTGTTGTTAGAGGAGTTGGATGAAAGAGAGGATGAGGCTTGCTAAGTTGTTATTCCTACGTTCGTTTTTGGATACTGCCACTAAGCTTATTGCTGTACTGTTCACTGACGTAAGAAGTAACTGACTTGGTCCTTCTTGATGTCTGAATCCCTCTGACCCAGTTAGGGAAATGACGTGAGAGGGGAGAAGATGTGGGGTTCTGAGAGGTGAGCTGATGTGAGGTGGTGTTTAGAGGTGAGGGCATGAAGTAGTGGTGGTGAGTTGTACGATCAAAAAGATGTGATGATGACGATGAAGGAGGGTTCGTGTGAGGGTGATATACCAAGAAATGGTAATGACGGCTGGCAGATGTGGGTCTGAGAGAAGCGGTGGGAAAGTGAAGATGATAAGGACTGATGGTGAGGCAAATTGACGGTGTGATGATGAGGGGTCGTGGTGAAACATGAGATGGTGAAGAGTAGAGAGTTAGAGGTGGTGAGAAGTGGCAAAAGGGTAGGGAAAGAATCACTCATTACGCCAGTTATACCATGGTGTACCTCTGTGATGGCAAAGTCACTCGCGTTCAGTAACAGGATGAACAAACCATCTTCAGAAAGTTTCCAAAGATGTAAATTATTTCTTCAGGCTCCTGCTACATTCCCTGAAGGCAGTGATGGGATTACATGACGCCAATAGATGTGGATGAATAATGTCGTATGTGTGGATTGCTGAGTGTTACGTCACAAATATAGATAAGAACGAGTGACGTTATATAAGTATGTAAATGCGAATGGTGTCACAAATATGGATAAGTAATAATAGCGTTTAATCCATGAAGAAAGAACAGTAGGATGATGGGGGCTAGATAAGTGGAAGTGACATCATAATAAATGAGTGACGAAAGACGTGGATGAGTGGGACTATCCTCATACCCTGCATATGCGAATGACGCTGCGGCTGTGCATGGATAGAATGTGGATGCGAATGGATGCAACAGGAATGGATAACTGGGATTGACGGCATACGTGCTGATAAACAAGAATGGAGGCACAGGTGTGGATAAACGTAGGTTATGATAATGATGATGTCAAACGTCAAAGACGTTGTAAGGTGAATTAATGGGAGTGACGTTAAAACCGTAGGTAAATAGGTTTGATGCCATGGCTGCGGATAAACAGAACCGATTTAACGGTGATGTCGACAAAGGGCTAAGAGCTCTTACTGATGTGAATTTGAATACAGCGTGACTTTAAAGTGACAGGGAAAAAGAAAATGTATTACGTTACATGAACCTAAACTAGATGATCATGTGTGACACCACATGAACCTGTGTGACATCAAACGGAAAATGATGTGGAGAGGGACTGGATAATCAAAGTGATATAGCATGGGTAAGGCAAATCAAATGTGACACCACTGGTGTTTGAAGAACTAGAGTGACACCATATGAATCTAGATTGCTATTCTGACGCCAAAGAATCTGAGGTGATAAAGGAAAATACCTTACGAGTCTGGATAAGCAAGTGTGATACCATGTGGCTCTCTTAATCAAATGTTATACAACGTGTGACTCTAGATCATCAAGTGTGACACCACATGTGTCCAGAAAATCAAATGTGACACCACATGGATAATCAAGTATGACACCAAGATGGTCGGGATGACTTAGTTCGATACCACATTGTCTGGCTAATCGAATGTGACACTAAGTTGGTTGGGATGACCAAGCATGACATCTCATTGTCCGGATGATCAAATGTGATACCACAAACATCTGTATATGATGCCACATGGGTTTGGATGGTTAACTGTGACACTTCGTTGATCAATATGATCAAGCATAACACCACATGGGTCTGGATGATGAGGTGAGACACCACGTTAGTCGGGATAATCAAGTGTGACACCATATATCTGGGAAATCAGACGTGACGCCATCTGGATGATCAAATGTGACACCATACAGATGTAAGTAATGAAATGTGACACCACATGGGGTTAGATGATCGAGTGTGACACCACATCGGTCGGGATGAGCAAGCATGACAGTACCAAATAGGTCTGGATGACCAGATGAGACACCAAAAGGCCCTGAATGATTGAGCATAATGCTACGTGGCTCTGGACGATCGAGCGCGACACATCATGAGTAATGTAACGCCACGAGGTATGAGAACACAGGAGTCGAGATAACCAAAAGCGCCTCTTCGCGATGTTGGTAGAAACACGCGAAGCACGAGAGTGTCACCTGGGGTCACAGTTCTCCTCGTACGAGCCACACGGTTAAATCTTACTATTGCCCACCATAATCCCGACCCTCCCTGGCGGGCCTTGAGCTCTGAACTTTCCCCATCAGCACGACCCTCCCTCGCAGTTCTACAGTTCTGGACGTTTCCCATCAGTACGACACTCTGTTGTAGGCCATGGGTCCTGGACTACTCCTATCATCACGACTCCCCGCCCCCTCATAGATCTTTACTTCTGGATGATTCCCATCAATACGACCCTTCCTTGCAGGTCTTGAGTCCTAGAATTTCTTTATCAACACGACCCTTCCCTCGCAGGCCTTAGGACCTGGACTTGCCCCCATCATCAAGACCCATCCTCGCAGATCGTGGATTTTGGACTGTTCCCATCAGCGCCATCTATCATCGCATGTACCGGGTTCTACAATGTTCCGACGAGCACGGCTCACCCTGGCAGGTCCTTGGTTCTACAATGCCATACTAAAATAAAGTAACATCAGATGAGGGCAACACGGAAAAGACTGAGTCGTAAATATGGCGTCGAATATTCGTAACGGCAAAAGAAATTCCACCTTAATCTTTCACCGGAAAATATTTCTTATAAGACTAAAAGGATTTTATTAAGCATTCTTCTTTTATTACTACATTTCCGACAATCATCAGTGCTGTTGTTCTCCGATCTCTTCCGATCAAAACAGTAGCCCTCACAAGTGAGGAGAAAATACACTTGTTGTGTGGAATTAGACTACCGTACGGACTCGAGAGGAAAGAGAGCAATGAGAAAGGAACAGTGTCCAATGATTATGCAAATAGTTTCCTGTTAAAAGCATAAGTTGCCCTCATCCCTATCCATGGCGTTGAAAGACCCAGATGACGATATACGATATATATAGCCCATAGTCTCTTACGTTACTGGTATTTCCTTTGAAATGAAGTTTACTTACACATCTTATATTATATGAAAAAAGAACGTCGCTAAAACCATCTTTTGAACAAATAAGCCTTGAAAAAGAAAAGATCAACTGCAGCAGCACGAGTCGAAGCTCAACAAGTTCTGAAAAATCTGCTACAGCTGTTCTAGGACGAGCTGTGGGACCTGGTGAAGACAAACACCGGTAGAGAAAGAGAAAGATAGAAAGAGAGACAGACAAGCATGTATACAGATCAGAAGCTGACTCAACAGAAAGATAGCGGAAGATTATGATTACACAGAAATTCATCTACAGAATCTGGCCTGAGATTTACACTAACTCCAGGGTCACAGGTCTAGTCATGTTCCAGACTTAAGGAACAATGGTTTGTGAGAGGTGAGTATACCAGACTCCGGAAATGATTAATCATTCTTTTTTCTTTCTTCCATCAAAATGTAACGGAACCTATCAGATCAGTCATGCAGAGCAGATGGCCTTCAACCCAAACCAAAGAACGCTGATTATACGAATGCAATTACTAGAAATCTTAAAGCAACAGTTTATCACATTCGGGGAGTCTGTGAGCATTGCGACAGACCCACACGAGGTTAAAGCTAACTCATGTTCATCCACCATAATCTTGGGTATTTCTGCTGTGAGACATTTCTCACCCTAATCACGAACATTACAAACCTGTGGACACCAACCGAGCAAGGGGTCTGGCTAGAAACACTTACACAGCTAAGAACGTGAATCGCTAACTTACAATATCAGTGTCGTCACAACCACCCGTGTGGACCGTGCCATGTGTGACGGCCGAGGTGCAGACCCATCAAAGTTAACGAGGCTGTTGAACTAAAACTTGCCGTCAAAGCTCCGTAGTTCATCCAACAGGAACCCGTCTGGCAAGTATTAATGGAGCTTTTGGTTAGGCTCCTCTTCTGCAAATTCTAGCCGGTCCTTTTGCAACCGTAAGATTAATGGAAACTCTCGGACGATTGAGGGAGAGAAGGGAGGGCGGCACATCGTTCGATAAGAGGGCGATCAACATGTACTTTGCTCACCGTTTGTAAAACCTTTGGATCATACGCGGTCAGAGGAGGCTGGATTACCCTAACGCGTAGCTTAGATAAAAAGGATTCTCAGGGCGAGCTGATGGTGGATATAGTCTGTCTTTCTGCTTTATGAGTTAAAGACGTATTTGTGACAAGTTCTTTGCTCAGTATAATAGAGTTGCTAAATAAGTCACAGCGCCAAGAGGCCGAGATCTTTCAACTGAGATGAGACATTAAAAGGTCCTTGAGCTGACTGGTTCCAGTGATACCCAGAAAGAAACACTGCCCTCTGGACCTGGGATAACCTCACCACTACTCTGCTGCAGGAGATGAGGTCAAACGTGGGGGAAGTGCCGCCAGACTTTGGAATCTGGACTGTGAAGGTAAAGCCGCCGTGCCTCAGCCATGACAGTACGATCTATTCGCCTGCTGGTGAGGCTCGTGTGAACCTTGCAAGACAACCATTCTGCTGGCGGCACTCGCGGACAATTGGTACTCTGCATGTGTAAAAGATCACCAGGAGGAAAAAAAAAATTGATCCGAAAAATGACGGAAAAGACAGAAGAAGCGAGTAATTTGTTATAGGATGATGCAAGGATTAACGTGGTTAGGAGCCTTGTGTAACTGTGGTGCAATAACTCATCATATAAGTTGATTTACACGTTTGAACGTAGGGCAGGTCCTGAGTAAACGGCTGGGAGTCAAGAAAGTTGTCCTACACACATATTTACGACTGATATTTACATATATATTCATTTGTATTGATTTTTTTTTTGGGGGGGTGGGACTGTACCCACTACCATGGTGACGTGTGGTCAGTTATACATATATTCACATTTTTGTTTCACTGTAGATCTCTCGTTTTCTAATTTTTTTTTTTTTCTATTGACTCTATTGATATTTGTGTTTCTGTTCCTGTTTTATACTTGTAAATTCACTCACATACATATGTGCAGATTCATACAGACATGTACAAATATCGACACAATCATACTTGTACACACATATATGCACAAATACACACATACACACAAACACCTACACATGCTTGCAATTACACACAAACACACACATAACTTTCCACATAAACTTGTTCACCAGTGATTAGGAATGATTTATGGGGTGACCTGATTACAAGCGTTTAATTCTTAGACCAGTTTGATGCAAAGACAGAACAACCAGAGGTCATAGCACAGAATAGCATGAAAGCAAGGAAGACACTTGCTGGAAAGATGTAAAGAAAAGGAGTTTCTTTTAAAGTGAATTAAATAAAATGCGATGACACTGTGAATGCTGGCAACGTAGAGAACTTCATAATGTATGATAGTAGAGAAAGTTAAAGAGATCGGGACCGCAAGCCTAGAACCCTCTCCCAGCACCCTAAAGAAATAGGTGATTACATGCATTTAGAGAGAAAAGCAGAACGACTGAATGGGACTATAGATTAGTCATACAAAGAAGAGTGTGACAGTCTTGTTGGTTGCATAGTTAGTGTATCGTGATCTGGATATTGACGCACTACCGTTGCATATAGCACTCATTATATCTATTCAACCTAAGGAACATAACATTGCATTAAAGAAAGTTCACAGATTGCACCTGATACTTCATTTCACCAGATCATGTAATCAATTCTTTGCTCTGTACTTACTTATCAATCAATGACTGTGCATATAAGCACCTAAAATGTAAGAAATCGTAAACTAAATCCCTACCTATTTCATAAATTGTTTCATGTGTAAATATTGTACTCAAAATAATAGAGAGGCTAACACACACCATAGTGCACTCCAAACTGGCCTCCTGATCGACCAGTACCAATAAAATCGAGAACACAGCAAGAAGACGCCACTCTAGCAAAGTGGTGACTGAATATAACAATGAAGGGCGCTTGGTTACCAAAACAATCGGTACTCAGAAAATGGGCATGACCATCTCGGCCGAAACTATCATAATTCTATGATACAACCCCCCCCCCCCCCCCACCCCCCCCCCCCCCCCCCCCCCCCCCCCCCCCCCCCCCCCCCCACCCCCGCCACCCCCCCACCCCCACCCCCACCCCACCCAGCAACAAACGTGGTCGATCAAAATAGAAAATGAGTACAAAAATAACGGCATAAGCAAGAAACACATAATCTCTCCAAAATTCGGAGGATTCTCTCACCAATTATTCCGAAAAAGATAGAACATGCTGTCATTGTCTAACCTTACGAAAACAAACCCGTAAATGTAGGTACTTTTATCGAAGACCTTAACATAGAAACAAATAGAAAAAATGAAAGGAATTGCTAATAAATATCAACAAAGTATATGTTCCTGAGTAAAGATTTAATACAAACCAATGCTGAATAATCAACACATTAATTTTCATCTTACGCCTACTGTTCTTCAATTGGCAAAATCACAGCTATTTTATGTACAGACCTCTTAATAATTGTATCAGACTCCTATTACTAACATCATTGGTAACTTTATATCTTAAAGAAACATCACAGAATTTACTATCCATTCTTAGCGAAGCTTCCACAACTACAGCCTTTTTCCATATTCCTTTCATAACACTGCTATCCTCAACAGTGACAATATCTCCAATTTTGATATTTCTCACATCTTGATGCCATTTTTGTCTGACCACCTGAGTTGGCCAATAACCTCTATGCCATCTTCTCCAGAAATTATTTATAACAGATTGTAAAAACTTAATTAATCTTAAAATTTTGAGATTTATCCCAAAAGTCAGAAGGAACTTTTCTTCCGGACCTCTAGTAAAATGTCATCAGGACATAAATATGTGTCATATACATAATCGCTGCCTGGCTTGACACCATTTGGTCGATTATTCAGCAAGGTAACAACCTCAAAAATTGCAATCTGAAGTACATTGAAAGTTACATTGCAACTATCTACAGATAATGACAAAACGCGTTTTATCAGCCTCGTTAGAGATTCAGAGCAGGCGCTTTTCCATGGTGCATCAGCTGGCTTATTGAAACACCAGGCCATACCTTCACAGATACCAAAAGAGACCACTTTCTTTACGTTCTTTTGCTTTACCATGTCCTCTAGATCCTTATTCACAATAACCATGGAAATCCATGAATGGCTACAAATCTCCTAAAAGTAGTAAGGAAACTTTGTGTCATATCCCTCAGCTACATCAATATGCACTGTTCTGGTAACAAGACAATTAAAGACTATACCATAGACTTTATACGAGGTTCTTCTTTTGACTGTGTTTTTTGAAAGAAAAGGACCAAAAATTGTGGGGCTGGAGCTTATGTGTCACGTGGTAGAGGAACCATACATTGTCCCTCTGTCTGTCTATCCATTTTCTTACAAATTACACATTTTAACATAGCCCTAACCCTGGAAAATCAAAAATTTCCATATATATATATATATATATATAAATATATATATATATATGTATATATATATATATATATATATATATATATATATATATATATATATATATATAT
>JAYMFT010282674.1:0-10469 GCA_038088735.1 Panulirus argus | reverse complement strand
GAACTCTCTACCTTCTCATGTCTTTCCCAATAACTATGACCTGGCTCATTTCAAGAGACATGCTTTTCACTTTCTCAGAAATTTGTAAATACTTCCCCTGTCTGTTTTTCCCCCCTTTCTCAATTCTCTCTATATTTCAATTAGGGCCCATCCTTGATGTGGACTTTTGTCCATGACTGGAGCCTTTAAAAAAAAAATCCATAAGTGCCACATACAGATGCATCTGTTTTTCTAAGTATTTCTAACGCACATTCTTCAAAGTAAACGCCTGATCCACACATCCTCTACCACTTCTGAAACCACACTGCTCTTTTCCCAATCTCATGCTCTGTTCATGCCTTCACCCTTTCAGTCCATACCCTCCCATATAATTTTCCAGGTATACTCAACAAATGTATGCCTTTGTCATTTGAACACTCACCTTTATCCCCTTTGCCTTTTTACATTGGCACTATACATGCATTCTGCCAATCCTCAGGCACATCTCCATGATCCATACATACATTGAATATCCTTACCAACTAATCAACAATACAGTCAAACCCTTCTTAGTAAGTTCAACTGCAATACCATCCAATCCCACCGCCTTGCCAGATTTCGTCTTTCGCAAGGCTTTCACCACCACCTCTCTTTTCAGCAAAACACTCTCCTGGACTCTCTCACTTAGCATACCACCCCGACCAAAACGCTCTACACATACCACTCTGTCATAAAACTCCTTTAACAATCCTTCAAATTACTCACTCCATCTCCTCACTCCATCACTCCCTCTTATCACTTTCCCTTTTGCTCCCTTCATTGATGTCTTTCTCACACTGTTTACCTCCTTCCAAAACATCTTTTCATTCTCCATAAAGTTTGATGATACTCTCATTTGTTCTTTTTTTCATTGTTTGCACCTTTCTCTTGAGCTCCAGCCACTTTCTCTTATACATCTTCCCAGGGCCTCAGAGAGGATTTTTATCAGGGGGTACAAAGATTCTTTCTGGCCCCCTTACCTTCTCCATTAATCATCTTGTTTTTATCCACTATGGTTTTTTGCCATGAGCTGTAAGGCCAGAAAGGGTATGGAAGATGAGAGAGGAGTTGGAATGGAGTGCTTTGTTGATTTTCTGCATTTTCTGAGATCTCAGGAAATTCCTGGGCCCCCTTTTATACCTCCGTGTCCGGGTACAATTTACCCCCTGCACCCCCTCTCAGAGCCCCTGCATCTCCCAGTCATTTGCATTCCTTCCCTGTAAGTACTGCCCAAATGCCTCTCTTTTCTCTTTCACTAGCAACTTTACTTCATCATCCCGCTATTCACTCTCTTGTTAATCTGTCCATCTCCCACCTTTTGCATGCCAAATACATCACTGCTTCCATAAATACCTATCATTCTTTGCCCACTCCTCTCACATCATTTGCTTTCACCTTTTGCCATTCTACCCTCATTCTTTCCCAGCATTTCTGAACATAAGTCTCCTTTCCAGGCTCACCACTCTCTTCTTCCCGACTTTGTCTCCTCTTTTTCGAAAACCTCTTCAAATCTTCACCTTTGCCTCCATGAGATAGTGATCAGACATCCCACCAACTGCCCCTCTCAGCACATTTACATCCAAAAGTCTCTTTTTATAAGCCTTTTAATTAATACATGATCTGGTAATGCCCATTGACCATCTCTCTACTTACATACGTATACTTACGTATATCTCTCTATTTGAACCAGGTATTTCCAATCACCAGTCTTGTTTCAGCACACAACTCCAGAAGCTCTTCACCATTTCCATTCATAACACTGAATACCTCATGTTCACTAATTAGACCATCAACTGCCGCATTATTTATCTTTGCATTTAAATCACCCGTGACTAATGCCTGGTCTCGTCTACCAAAACTGCTGACACACTCACGCAACTGCCCCAAAGACATATGCCTTTCATAATCTTTCCTCTCATGATCATGTGAATAAGCACCAATAATAACCCATCATTCACTATCCATTTTCAGTTTTACCCACATCAATCTAGAATTTACTTTTTTACACTGTCATACACTCCCATAACTTGTGCTTCAGGAATAGTGCTACTCCTTCCTTGGCTCTTGTACTCACACTAACCCTTGACTTTACTCTGAAGACATTCTCAAACCATTCTTCCCCTTTACCCTTGAGCTTCATTTCATTCAGAGTCAGAGCATCCAGGTTTCTTTCCTCAAACATACTATGTATCTCTTCTCTCTTCTCATCTTTTTTACATCCACACACATTCAGACACCCCAATCTGAGCCATCGAGAAGGATGAGTACTCTCCTCTTGACTACCTCTTCTGGTTCCTTGTTTAGAAATTGAAAATACAAAGAGGGGAGGGTTTCCAGCCCCTCGCTCCCGCCTCCTATAGTCGCCTTCTACAACACACAAGGAATATAGAGGTAAAATTCTTTCTGTTACTATCTTGTGCAATACTCACTTTGCATTCTCTTTTGGCTTCTTGATGGTCTTTTCACGTCTCCCCTAATTGTGTTATATTGTATTTTAATATTTGGGTCATTGTCTGATTTCTTTTGCTTGTAGTGTTTATTTCTGCACTGCATAGCTTTTGCAATATCTGGGGAGTACCATTCAGGTTTGTTGTCGGTTTTATTATTTCTCTCGTGCATGGGAATGAATTTGTCTTTTTTTTTGTGTAAACTGATGCTTAAGACTGGCCCGTAATTCCTCTGAGCATGAACCAACATGGGTGAGAGTCTTAAATGTGTCATGCAACCCATTAAAATCTTCACTTTTAAAGATGGAGTAACATACTTGTTTAAGGGGAGTTGTTAAAGATGGAGTAACAATACTTGTTTAAGGGGAGTTGGTTTTGATATTTACGTCAGATCTGGCCATGTTATGGTCTCAAGTGCCTAGATATTCTCAAACGCAGGGATGCAAGAACTGATTAGAGTATTTTAGCTTCCCTCAATGGTTTGATGATGCTTTGGTAGAGAAAATTTTTTTTGACAAAGTTGATAAGTCTAGCAGATTCACTCTCTACAGTGAGATGATTTGCCAGTTGATTTCTAGAAGATTGATATCCCCTAGCATGATCGAGTCTTTATCATATACTGCTCATTGTGTACTCTCATACATGACTGTCAGTACCTGCTGGCTGACTAAGGCATCTATATATGTTTATCTAAGTTTTGGAAAATTCTCTACTAATTTGAACACACAAGTGTTCAACAGCAGCAGATATCTTTGTCTGAATTTGAATGGGGTTCAAGTAAGATTTTAAATACAGTTCTGCCTCCTCAACTATTTCTATCCCTTAAAGATAATTTGTAGTCCCTTAGAGTTTGCTTGCTATTCAGATTGTTATTTGTAGTGTTCAGAAATCTTTTTGTCAAACCAGTGATATCATTGTGTTTGCTGTTTATCAAACAATGCAGTTCAGCTATTTTGTGTCGAATGGATCACATATTCATGTAAAGTTTGTTTAATTACTTCTAGTGATTTCTTTATGAGACTGATGGTATGATTTGGTCGCTGGCTATTTTTAGACTGTGGTGTGACAAGCCCTTATGACCTGCCCCCATGCCTAATGGGGTGGGAGGTAATTAGATCTGACCTCCCTTGTTTGACATGTAATGTGACCTGTCCTGACCTTGACCGCCCATTTGAGGTCAACATGCTGACATCTCCTGGGTATCAACAAAAATGTTTCCCCCGTAGTTGTAAGGCAATTTGATCTTTGATTCACACAGCTAAGAGTTTTTTCTCTTTATTGCTCAAGTGAATGCTGTCTCTGCTACATAATCCTTTATCTCCCATGAAGTCAAACCATGGTTCTACAAAGCCTTTGTTAGCATCTATGCTAGGGCATTTCAGTCTCTCATTTACACCTAGTGCTCTACTTAGGGCCTAGTTACCTACATTATTTTTGGGGAGAGTGCCAGATGTAACAGTGTTATCTGATCTATCTTTCAGGGTGCCAATCATCTTGTTAAATTCTTCTGTGATAACTCCTAAATTTGAATTCTTATGGTAAAAATTGTTGTTCCCAACTTCCAGCTCTGAACATAACTTTTTAGTTGGTTCTTCAATATCTTTAACCTTTTGTTTGTGGGATGTTATGGCACTAAGGTAGACATTGACTGTTCTCTTAGCTCTCAAATTTCCCACCATGTGTTTACCCAAATTTCTTACAAGCAAATCTCCTATAATCATGGAACAGTTGTCTTTGCTGTTTTTTTGCAAGTTGCTGAGTACTGTAAATCGATTGCTTGTGAGTGGGGCAGATGGAGGTGGGAGGGGAAGATAGTGGTCCCATAAGGAAGGAGGAGGGGAACGGTTGGATGGGTGGTTGAGGTGTAAAGTGAACTTAGAAGAGGTTATGGAATTAGGGTGTGGGAGAGCCTTGGTGGAAGGATGGGGCTGAGAGTTTGGGTGAGGTTAAGAGGAGTTTTAGTAGGAGGTGAGAGGAGGTATCAGGATGGAGGGGCTGAGGGGTAGGGTGAACATGATTAGGTTTAGGAAGGGCTGTGGGCACATAGGCTGTAGGGGAGGGTATTAGCAGTGGAGAGTTGGGGCAGGCAGTGGGTGCTGAACTGGTTTTGAAGAGGGGCTTGTGTGAGGATGGTGCAATTGAGGGAGGGATGGACCAGGGGGGAAGGAATCTGGGGAAGAGGTCGTGAGGGTGAGGTTGTGGTTCACCATCTTCAGATGCTGTATCTTGTCACTAATTATCAAATTTTCAGCAGTTAAGTTTTTGAGTGATGCCTTAATTTCACTTAAATCACTGTTTAAACTTTTCAACCAGAGCACTACAGTTTACACTGAGAAAAGAATGTTTGTACTCTCCGTCTGGTCCCATTATCATGAAATCCTATGTAAAACCTTGACCACAGGATGTACATAGATAGTGAGTAGCTGGTGCCATTGTAAAAGAAAATTGCACAGATGTAAAATGAAGGGTTAATAATAGTAAATAAAAGTGAGGGAACATTTAACCGTAAGAGAGGCACTTATTGATGATAATGCCCTATGTACTTGCTGTCTTGTTGGCTGGATGGTGACCTCACTTGACCTGACAACAAGGCACAGTGACATGACTGACCATTACAAGCTCCTGAGAAGTAATGAAAGTGAGAGAAGAAATTGTGCTAAACAGTGTTATAGATATGGGCACAAGAAGACTAGAAGAGGTGACAGAATGTAAGTATTTGGTAACTAGCTTTGGTAAGTTTGGTGATATGGATGGAGAGATAAAGGAGAGAGCAGTAAAAGGTAGAAGAGTGATTGGGTCCCATAATAGAATAATGAAGGTCAGAGGTGTAAGTATGGAGGTGAAGAAAGGATTCAGGGACAACATTGTCCTCCTGACCATGACCTCTGCAGCTGAGACATAGGCATGTGGTGAGTTACAGAAGTCAAAAATCAAGGTTGTGGAAATCAGTTATTTGAGAAGAGCATGTGATATTACTAAAAGGAATGAAGAAAGTAATGATAGGGTGTATGAGAGATTTAATATGGCAGGAAATGCAAAGGGAATAAATTGTGGTGTGGAAGGGTAGGTGAAACATTGTACTTTGAGGTGGTTTGGGGATGTGGGCAGAACACATCATGTGAAATTTACAGTGAGAGTATATGATAGTTTGATTAAAGGGTTGGTGTGAGAGGAGGACCATGGTTTACATGGGGAAATAAGAGTGGAAGAGTACTAGAGGGAGAGAAGTGGTGGAATGGTGTATGCAAGGGAGGCATGTAAGGATAGGGATAAGTGGAAACTATAGTCATGGCCACTCCCTTGATAGGAGCTCCTGGAGAGAACAGGTGTCAGATATAGATAGACAGGGAACAAAGGATGCTTGTAAGAGGAGCCTTTTCCATATAGGTAAAGACGTCCAGTAGAGTTCCACAGGGTTCATTTCTGTGACCATTACTCTTCTTGAACTATGTTAATGACTTATCAGAAAGTATGGAATACTACTTGTTATATTTGCAGATGATGCAAAGGTTGTGATGAAAGTGAAAAGTGAGGGGACCTAAACAGTCTTCAAAGTTGAGTCAGAATCATAGTTCAACCCAAGCAAATGTTAAGTAATGAGAATGAGACAGAGTGAAAGACAGCCTCACTATAATTATTATCTATCAGGAAATAAGCTTCAGGATTCTGTATGAGAGGATGTGGGAGTCAACATTGGCCCTAACCTGTTGCCATAGTCCCATATTAGGAGAAATGGTTAGGAGACAAACTGTCTGCTGGCAAATATTAGAATATCTTTCAGGTATATGGATAAGGACATATTTAGCAAGCTATTAATATATACCCTAGTAGATAGTAGTTGGTAGGCAGCCAATGACCAGGGAGGTATATTACCAGTATTACCTGCCTGGTTATTAGGAAGGGTAGTGATGGCTGTGTAGTGAGCCAGCACTGTAGTGGTGTCCAGGTTCACTCGTCTTACTCAAGTAGCTGTCTTTTTTTCTTTCTGCCTCACCCGCACAAGGACTACAGGCATTCTGTCCACAAACATATAATCTCTCCTTGTCATAAATAACACTTGACAACACAACTCACGCGACTCATTCTTCATAACTCTTGATTTTCCTTTGATGAGATCTATGCGCTAGCACTGCTTTTTGGCAAAATGGCGATAGCAATAGATAGAAATAGTAGGTAGGAACATTTAGGCTGGAGCATTAGGAAGAAACATTAGGTAGATGTAGTAGGTAGGAACCTTAGGTAGAAGTAGTAAGCAGTAACATTAGGTAGAAGTAGTCAGTAGGAACATTAGGTAGGAGCCTCTGAAAACATTGCACTAGAATTGCCCTCTGCCTGTGGCCTGTTATGGGTACGGCACTAAAGTCTAAGAAGCACTACTGGAGTTGATTAGTTATGGAAACTGTTGTCGTGGCCACTCTCTTGAAGGAGTTTCAGTTGGAACAGGGATCAGATAGTTATATTTATGCCATGCATGAGGCCAAAACTAGAGTATGCTGTTGGGTTTGGTCATCGCACCTAAAGAAGCACAAAGAGCTCATAGACATAGTCATAGGAGGACAACATAGCTTAGCTACAGAGGAAGGTTAGAGGCTTTTAATTCATCCACCTTGAAAGAGGGAAGAGTAACTGGTGACCTGATCACAGCCTTCAAGTTTTTAAAAGAAATCTATAATGTGGACATTGAACATTTCTTCATGAGATGTATGGATAGAGCAGCCAGAGGACATAACATGAAATTAAGTGAGTAACTTGTTAAAAAGGATGTAAAAAAGATACTTTTATGGTATTTTAGAAGGGATGTAAAAGAATACTTTTGCAGTATAAGAGTGGTAGATGAATGGAATAGAATGACTTCGGACATGGTTAATGCAAACAGCAAACATAGATTAAAGATGCTCAATAGTAGAGAATGTTCAAGAGGTGGGGCCTCACAAATTTGAAGGTAGGATGTGGGTCGGGAAGAAAAGATAGTGAGTGGTGGGATGAGAAAGTTAAGTTGTTTGTGAAAGAGAAAAGAGATTTGTATGGAATGCTAGAATTGGATGATTTGAACTAGGGTAAGTGTGGGTTTGGTATGGGGTCCAGGGTATCTCTCTCCCAGGAAAAGTGTAAGAAAAAAGTATCTAAGCATATAATACATTCTATTAATGTCTGAGGGAAAGATGTGCTACTAAAGCAATAGTTTAGAAATTTTAAGGCTAATGCCAAAGCATATTTTATTTAGTTAAAAATGATGTGGTCATATTATTATGAGTGAACAATGGAGATACTATCCCCCCTCAGTTTAAGCCTTGATTGTATGGGAGTTACCTGCAAGTGCAAGTAATTGGGTATGTTTACAAAAAGTGGCAAGAGGCCAAGAGGAAAGTTATGGGACTGAAAAAGAAGGCAATTGAAAGTTGGTGAATGACTTCCGTAAGTTGAAATGTGGCAAGGAGATAACTTTGTTGTTGATTGTGTATATAGGAATTTTGAGGAATGTATGGCTCATGGTGAGATGCCTGAGGAAACTTGAAATACCTGTATAGTGTCATTGTGTAAAGGGAAGAGAGACAAAAGTAATGTTTGAATTATAGTTGTTTAAGTTTGTTGAGTGTGCTTGGTAAGTCATATGGAAATGATGATCAGGAATATGTACAGAATATCGGATTGGGGAGGAGCATTGTGGCTTCAGGATTGGTAGAGATTGGATGGGGTCAGGTGTTTAGTTTGAAGAATCTGTATGAGAAATACATTGGTATACTGAAGGATATATGTGTGGCATTTATGAATCTAGAGAAGGTGTATAATAAGGTTTATAGTGTTGTTCTGTGATAGGCCTTACAATTATAATTATAGGTGTGGGAGGAAAGATACAAGAAGCCATGAGAAGGTTATATCTTGTAAGGCATGAGTGCAAGGAGGTGGAGAGGTCAAGGTGAAAGTGGGTCTGTGGTAGGGTCATGAGATGTTACCATAACTATTTAACCTGCATATGGTTGGGATGGTGAGGGAGGTCAGTGTGAGGGTCCTGGAGAGCTGGCAAGGTGTGCAGTCTGTCAGGGTTGTGGGGGCCAGGGAGGTGAGTTACTGTTTGCTGATGTCATGTCACTGTTGGCAGATTTGAATGAGAAACGTAGAAGCTGATGTCTTAGTTTTGGAAATTGTTTGAAAGGAGAAAGTGTATAGTAAACTATCGCATATGAAATGGTTAGAGGAAACCATAGGAAGGTCCGTGGGGTCTCATAGGGAGCTCTGATTTTGTTGCATTATACATGATAGCTAGAGAGAGGATGTGAGTGAATGAGGCCATTTCTTTGTCGGTTCCTGGCAGTCCATCAGTAACACAGTATATGGCAAACATATTTGAAAGAAGAAAGAAAGAAAGAGGAATAAATGCAAGTTTATTGGGTTTAGCATTGGAGAAAAACAGGTTAGTTGGAGTATGTACTTGATTGGAGAGAACTTGGAGGAAATGGGATGTCTTAGATACCTAGGTAGACATGGCACTGAATGTAGCTATGGAAGCTGAAGGGAGCCATGAGGTGGGTGAGCGAGCTAAGTTCTTGGGTCCATTAAGGAGTATTTGAAAATAGAGGTCATTGTTAGTGATGGGGAAAAAATGGGTGTTTAATGGTAAAGTTATCCAATGGTGTTTCATATATGTGAGGTATGGGCCATAGATAAGAAAATACAGAAGTGGATTGATGTAATAACCTGTTTGTACTGTAGAGGGGTTCTGTCTACTGAACTTTCTATGCCATCAAGTAGCCTTTTAAACCTTTTTAAACTGCTAGCATTCACTGCCTCATTGTTTAGTTTATCCCAATCATCCACCACCCAAACACTAGTCCAGTACTTCTAAACATTCTCTGTAACTAGCTTTTTACCCAGCATTTTAGTGTGGTCTCTAGTTAATTTGGTTCAGTATCTCATAAAGAACTGTTCCCAATCATCCTGTCAATTTAGAAACTTGAAGGTTGTTATCAGGTCCCCTCTTCTCTTTTTCCTTTCTTCCATGATGGGTGGATTTGTAGCCCTCAGCCTGTCATTGCAGCTCAGTTATCTCAATTCAGGTTCCATCTTAATTGCTGTTCTCTGTACCGTTTCAGTCAGATCTATGTGTACCTTTAGGTGTGATGATTTAGACGTGTGAAGCATTATCTAGTGTGAATAATTCTATGGACATGTCCTTTTCCTTGTATTTGAATGTGATTGTTTTATTTGCCAATAGACTAGTTTGCCTTCTTTTCACAATTATCTAAATGTGTAACTCTGGCAAAAGATTATGCTAAATGTTGATGCCTAGAGATCTTTCACATGCACATTCCTGTAATTTATTTCCAGTTAGGTAATAATCACACTGAGGCCTTCTTTCACTCTGTCCCATCCTAGATATAAAAATTATAACGATGTAGTATACTGGGGTCAATGTGCCATCAATAGACTGAACCAGGGCTTGTGAAAAGTCTGTGGTAAACCATGGAAAGGTCTGTGGGGCCTGGATGTGGATAGGGAGCTGTGGTTTTGGTGCATTACAAATGATAGTTAGAGACTGAGTGTGAGCGAGTATGGTGTTTTTGTCTGTTTCCTTGTGCTACCTCCCTAACTCGGGGTTGAAATTTTTTCCCGTGGGGCGGGGTTGCATCAGGAATGGATGGAGGAGAGCAAATAAAAAAATGTACATGTGTATATGTGTATATGCATGTGTATGTGTATGTATGTATATATGTATATGTCGGTATGTATGTATTGTACATATATGTGCATGTATGTATATATGTGTGTATGTGAGTGGATCTTTCTTTGTCTGTTTCCTGGTGCTACCTTGCTAGCACGGGAAATAACAATCAAGTATGATAAATTATTATTATAATTTTTTTTTTTTTTTTTTTTTTTCCAGGTAGCGTTAAGAACAGAGGATTGAGCCTTAGAGGAAAAATCCTCTCTTGGCCCCCCTTCTCTGTTCCTTCTTTTGGAAAAGTGAAAACAGGAGGGGAGGATTTCCAGCCCCCCGCTCCCTCC
>JAYMFT010282663.1:0-10469 GCA_038088735.1 Panulirus argus | reverse complement strand
ATTGTCGACTAGTCGCAAGGGGAGGATGAAAGGAAGGACTGGCTGCGTAGGCCGACTGCCCAGGATTGGAAGCTGTGTGGACTCGATCTCTACAAGCAGGAGCGCAGTGTCCCTGATGACGCCGTCGTTGACCACACGACCGAGTAGCGCCTCGGGAAGACTTGTGGCCAGAGACGAAGGCGCCTCACTGGACTACCTTCCCGGACCTGTGTCTTGTGTCTTAACATTCGTCTCTCTACCTCATTTGTTTTTCTTTTTTCTTTCATCTCATCTTTTCCCCATCTACCTACCTCTTATTATCATTCGTAATTCCCCACCGCCTTCAGGAAAGCCGGAATCGCTACAGGGGGCCGTAGGGAACCAGCACTAAAGAAGGGTACGGAAAACAAGAAATATATATTGACAAGAAACGGTTGTGGAAGGACGAGGGGATATGTATAGGGAACCCTCCGTGACCACAGGCCTTCCTTGGGGAGATGGGGGATATTTGGTGAAGGGAAAGGGAGAGGGGAGGAAGAGGGGCTGAGGGGGTGAGGAAGAGGGGAGGGGGTGAACACCCCAAACCCCACAAGCAACATCATTATACACACACTCCTCAGTCCGCCGGAGGGCGGGGGGGGGGGGGGTTATATACACACAAGACACCAGCAACACGTACCCAGCCAGCCAGCCAGCCTTCGGTACCTCAGTGGGACATACGCCATACGCCTGTACGCAAGGTGACGACTATTTTGGCCCCTCTCGAAAAGTATAACCTGGCACTACCCAACCCCTACTTCCTCCTCCTCGTAACTGCCCATATACAGAGAGAGAGAGAGAGAGACCATATAGACCATATAGACCATATAGACCATAATCGAGGCTCTTGGGAAGAAGAGAGCAAGATATAGGATTGCCCTTAATGATGCTTGGAGAAGATGTCTCAATAATGATAATGATGATAATACTGATAATGATGATAATGATAATAATAATAATGATAATAATGATGATAATAATAATAACGATAACAGTAACAGCAATAAATGAAAAGATGCATATAGAAATAAGCTGAACTCAATTTTCAAGTAAGCTCTTGTCCAGTTAGGCAGGGTTATCTAGAAATATCATTACAGTATACTAACAATAGATAATCTAAGATATAGATGATATAGCCATTAGTACTATAAATATCCAGGCAACAGCAAGAAAAAAAGACGTAGAGAGATTATCGTCCGAGGTCAGGCGATCGGTCACCCAAATTACGGCACAGCAGCCGTGAAGAGGTCTTAGAAATTTAGACACTCAATCCCAGTATATGACTTTGCTTTCAGCCTATTTGTGTTGTCAAAAGGGAATACAGCGTAATGCAAAGGAACGCCCTTCGCGGCTGCCTGTGATAGCGGAACTGACGAAGGTAGTGGAAGAGCTCAGTCAGTCGCAAGAGCACACGATTCCATCGTGCGTTCTAGTACATCTTGCGGGAGGTGGCACGAAAAGGAAAAAAATAGAGGACACAGAGTGCACAAAACGTCCAAGGACTTGGCCTCGCTGACTGAATGTCTAACAAGCAACGCAAGGGCGGCTCGTTTTGATAAATGTTTCTTTCCCTACATCCTCGGAAGCTTTAGAACGCTCTACCTTCTCATGTCTCTCCAAATAACTGACCTGACGCATTGTAAAAGAGAGTTTTCTTTTTTTCACTTTCTCCAAATTCATCGATACTTTACCCTGCCTCTTCTCTTTCTTTCTCATTAACCTCTCTATAATTCAATTGAGGCCCGGCCTCGATATGGACTTTCGTCCGTGACTGAAGCCTCCAACATAAAAAGGAATGAGCATATCAACATTGATATTAACCTCAGTCTGATCGCTACAGTGTAAGTCTATTAAATAGTAAAGCCTCTGTTGGCTCATCGACGTTCTGGTGCGAGGAGTGTCGAGCATGCAGACAGACAGGACAGTGAATCGCTACTGTGTAGACCACTGGTGTCCTGGATCGCTGGCGAGGTCCAGCATAGGGTTGCGTACGGGTGGCGGGGTGGGTTTTATGACAGTAATCCTGTTAGCGTCCCTCCAAAAACCGACTCTGGCGTACGGTCAGCTGGGACTTGGTCTCACATCTCGTGACATTCTCTTCATGCTTTGACAAAAGATAGAGAGTCTGTCACCATCCCTACATCGATGGTACGTAGAGAGTTGCGGACACTCGAACTATGTCTTCAGGGGTTGGCTAACTCCCGTCTCGGGTCCAGGTATTGCCAGGCCTCTGACACCTCTCCTGATGCGTCCGCAGTACGTATCAGCCGCAGAAGCTGTTCCTGACTTTCACCACGTAAATGTAAGGGGCCAGGAGCAGGGAGGCTGTATACGGCTTACCACTCGTTAGGTTACGTCAATGGATAGGCCACATATAGTTCAAGTGGGTGGAGAGGCGGCGTCTGACGTGAGGAATAGGGAACAGGAAAGATGTCTGGTCGTAGGTACACACACTCTCTCTCTCACTCTCTCTCTCTCTCTTGTAGGAAAGTGGACAGGTAAAAGATAAGAGCGAGAGCAACAGAGCGGAGTAAATACATGGCTCCATATTTTTGCGAGGGAGAAGGCGAGAGGCGCGTAAGACAGGGGCAGAGGCAGATTTGACTTGGAGAGGTGTGGGTTGCGGGCGGTGTGTAAACACAAGCCACAGCAAGGGCTGGTCATGCGCATTGCACCTGCAGGAAGAGTCACCAGAGTTTTCGCAATGGTTTGCTCTCTTGCCTGACCCACTGCCTGATGCTGTGTCCACATCGCTTGGAAAGACAAATATCAAGTAAATCATTCAGATTTCAGTTTCAACTCTTTATTCTGTAAATGAAAAAAATAATTATAATAAATGGGATCCTAAGTCGCTAAGTGCCCATACTGTAAATCACTTTCAAGGAAAAATCATCATATCGTAATCTGCATATGAACGTAGGTATAATTAACTTTCATCTGTTCTCGGGTTAAACTAGACTTCGGCCGTTGCCTAGAGGTGGTTGCATTGCACGTGGATTATCTTTGTTAATCAAGCTCCAGTCAGGGTGGGTTCCATCAGGGGCGACCAGCCGTGTGGCGACTTTAAATAAGGGCCAGAAAAATAGGTGGGAGTTAACTGAGGTATGAAGACCGGGGTGTTGGTGGAGCCTGGGAAGGTATTCTGGGTACCGCGGAAACTGCAGCGGTAGAGAATATGGTGGGAGTTGATTGAGAGATTGTAGTGGAAGGTTCTTAGGAGAATGTAGCGTTAGCTACTACGGAGGTTGTAGTGGATAAATCCTGGGGAGATTGTAGTGGTAGGTGCTGGGGTGAATATAGCGATAGATGATGGGATGACGGTAGTGTTAAGTGCTGGGGAATGTTTAGTGACAGGTGACAAGGTGACTATAGTAGGTAGTAAATGATGGGGAGATTGCAGTGGTAGGTGACTGGTAGACTGAAGTGGTAAGCGCTGGGGAAATTGTTGGCCAAATGTTTGTTTCTCATTATTTCATATAGACGCTTTTCCGTGACTTCCCCTTCAGAACACTGAGGTACCGACCCATGGAGAACCGAACGCACGTTCGAGACCTGGAGGTGAATCCTCGTGACAAAAGAGTCATCACCTGACATGAAAGATGATACGGGCTCACACAGATCAAGCCTCGAAGACCACAACTGTCGAGAACCTTTCGCTGAAACAAGTCTAACTGACAGCAGACGAAGAGACAGCCTGTGGTCCTGCTTCGAAACACTCTGCTTTCCAGTTTTGATTTTCGAGACATCAAACTCGGGATCTCTCACTGCATCATCAGTTTTGGTGAACGTTTAGGGAATTCAAACGTCATAGACGTAAGTGTTTTAGGATCTACATAGCTTATGGTTTGGGATGGAGCTTCTGAATTGAGGCGAGATGATGTTTGTGTGACCGGACGGGAGAAGAACTGCTCCACTGGTGCCCAAAGATGAGATTGTACACACATCACCATCCTGTTGTAGAGGCGAGAGAAAGCACTGATGACATTAAGATCAAGAGTTCAAAAGTACTATTATCAACTCGACGTCCACAGTCGGTCAGGGGTACGGGCCGATTAGCACCCAGGATATGCGCGCGCAGACTGAGGTAAACAGTGTGGGCTATGCATTGTCATGGCCGTCCGCATGCGACCAGAGAGACTAATTTCTTATTTCCCAGCAGACATCTCTGTCTCGCCCCAGTCACCCACCTTACCCCTTGGCGCTAGTTGGACACGGGGCTTATGACTTCATTTAACTTGGAATACTGCTGTCTCCAGTCGCCGCCTGTGTTTACGGACCAGGAAATCTATCTCCTTGGTTCTGCTCTGCCATTTTCATATCTCACGAAAGGGGGCATCTGTTTATCCTTCTCTTGAAATGATATGATTCATGGGTAAAACGGTCACAGTCTCTTTCTGTGCTCATAGATCGCCTGCAGTAGTTCACACGCTTTTGCTTGCTTATGTCCTCACAAAGCAGGACAGTTTTGAATATCATCCACGAGAAAAAGAAAAAGAAAGTATCAAAACTAGCCTGATCATCCCCAGTTCCCACACAAGTGGTAGCAGTTCGAGTCCTGGGCCTTCCCCAACGAGTGTAAAATTCTCTCCCCTTACAGTACAAAGAGGCGAACACACACACACACACATCTGCGTGATTCGCTGGCGTTCTCTGCTTCCTTCATTTGTTATTTCTGAAGGCTAGAAGGTACGCCAGGAGAGGAGATATGATTGCCGAAGGAGTGAAGGAGGTGGACGAGATGGTAGGGATGGTAGTGGTAGAAAGAGAAGAAGAAAAACGAACGAAACTGAATTATTGGAGAGAAGAGAGAATGTGGTGTCACATGCAAATATAGATGACCAGTATGCTGCATAGCGCCAAGATGGTGTGGAGGAAATGTTGTGGACTACGTGAATGTTTGAGTACATGGGAGCTGTTGAGAATACTGGGAGGATATGATGGTATCAACCTGAGGCTGACGACCTCGTTCTTCCTAATTGCCTGTCAAACTCTTCTGTCCCTGCCACACTACCTGCCTCCCTCTCTGCCACCCTACCTGCCTCCCTTTCTGCCACCCTAACTGCCTCCCTCTCTGCCACCCTACCTGCCTCCCTCTCTGCCATCCTACCTGCCTCCCTCTCTGCCACCCTACCTGCCTCCCTCTCTGCCACCCTACCTGCCTCCCTCTCTGCCACCCTACCTGCCTCCCTCTCTGCCGCCGTATCTGCCTCCCCCTCTGCCACTCTACCTGCCTCCCTCCCTCCTTGCCACTGTACGTGCCTTCCTTCCTGCCAGTCTACCCGCCTGCCTCTCTCTTTTCCTGCCATTCTACCTGTCTCTTTCGCTCATTACCACTCTACCTGCCTCTTTCCCTCCTTGCCTCTCTACCTGCCTCCCTCCTTACCACCCTACCTGCCACCCTCCTTCCCTGCCACCTTGCCTGGGCCCCCCTCTCTCCACGGTCTGTCATCACCGTCCACTCCCAGAGCGCTAGACGCCAGAACACCTGGCCTCACCTGGTCAAGATGGACATCAGTAAACACCATCAGGACGACTGCAGGTGCTGGAGCCGCGGGGGGAACGGTGAGTCCTTACGATACGTGGCTGTCAGACTGGAGCTTTGATGAGGCTCGTCTAAAAAAGATATAAAGAAGAAGCTTTAGATTAGGAACTGTCTTTCAGTTTGCTTCGCACGAGTTTACATAGTTGTGGGCCAGTGGGATTTCCATTTCCTTGAGACGATAAACTTCGAAACAGTCGTCTTGCAGTGGACTTTGCAGACTAAAGGAACCACAGGTTACAACTGGGTGTCACTTGTCAACAGATGAAGTTAATGGGTCACTTAACGACACTCTTACAACCATTCTTCTGAGGGAGATCTGTCGGTTCCCTACAGCTAGAAATACATAATCTGATGGCTGGCCATGAACTCTGTGGTATTCACTGAGCATACGAAACACGCATACGGGGTGAAAGAATACAGGTGTAAGGAAAGAGGATGAATCCAAGAGTTTTTCTTTGGGAGAGAAGCAGAAGTGCATTTTGATAAAGGATCAGGTCACAGATGTTAGACGAAGAAATATGAGAAGAAGAGTTCCAAAGTTTAGCGGTGCAGCGGTAGAGACAAACACCAGATCGCTAATTTTCTAGCTGACGGCTATCCACGTAAAGTGGCTTGTCGAGTAACATGTGGTTTAGCTAATGGCGCGGGCACATAAAGAGTTACTTCTCAAGAGCTGCAGCAGGTGTGACCGAGGAACAGCCACAGAAGAGAGAAAGTCAACCCTTCTGGGTCCAGCTTCAAGGTGAGACTGGGAGATCTGAACATTCAGAATGCCTTAAGGCTCGATTCTGTAAAGCATGTAGAGCTAGAACCATCTCACATGCGAGGGAAGTTCTGTATATATAGACAGATGAATCAGTCCCTCGTAAACCGTAGCAGTTGTTCTGAGGAGAAGAATCTCCGACAGCTGAAGTGGACTGCCAGTTTCCCAGAGGCGGAACTCTTGTTTCTGCTCGTGTAGAGTGCGGTTGGGCGGCGAGAGTCGAGGTTTCCGTTGCTTTGACAAAATATAAAAGATGAGTTCTCGAACCACCTTCTGTCTCTCTCTCTTTCTCTCTCTTTCTCTCTCTCTCTCTCTCTCTCTCTCTCTCTCTCTCTCTCTCTCTCTCTCTCCCAGAGTTGAGAGCAGCGGGGAAGTCAGTAACCTCCAGGCTGGCAAGCGTGGACAGGGCGTGGTTAGGCAGGGGCGGAGGCCAGCAGCCAACACGACACACGTCTGGCTGGTGTGCAGCAGCAGCCTACCCGGGGACATAGCGAGTGTTTCGCCACCTGGACGATCCCCTGCCCTCCCTGCGCGGGATGGGAGACCCTCTCTCCTAAACCGAGACATGATAGTCTCACTTGGCCATCTTTCTCTCTTCGTTTGAGTAATTTGCTTATAAGAAACAGGACGGTAGACCATCAGGACTACAGGTGAAGACCATGAATCCTTCATTACTCGAACAGGTTGAAAGACAGTCATGTTTTAGAGCTGGGTAGGTTCGTGCGCATGAATAAGTAGACTGAAGTATTCTTTTGCAGCCGCTGGTACAGTCTTGGGTGATTCGAACCCAGGTACGATTCTTTGGGCGTAGGCGGTACACCCGGGAATGGATCGTCGCCCACTGCAGGTACCAGAGGACGGTAAAACCCAGCCATACCTCCCAGTAACTAATCCGCAACGTCCAACTAACGGTGAATCCCGTCTGATGACCCGCCTAGCCCTCCGAAAGAGAGAGAGAGAGAGGGTAAAAAGAAAATGGATTTTACTTTTCAAGGTTGTTTCCAGCTGGTGTGAACCGAAGACCCAACCTGTCCATCTACAATATAAGAGGAGTCTGGGTGGAAGGAAAAGAGCCTGGGTATACAGCAGTGGTCTCTGTGCGAGCCCTCCCTCACCTACACTGTGGGAGGAGCCTGGGTGTACAGAGCTATCGTCTGTAGGGCCGTTCATCAGCTACACTGTGAGAGGAGGAGCCTGGGTGTACCTAGCTAGCGTCTGTGGGGCTCTTATTGAAATACACTGTGGGAAGAGGAGACTTGGTGTACAGAGGTAGTGTCTATGGGGCCCTTCTTCAACTATACTGTAGGAGGAGGAGCCTGGTTTTATAGAGCTAGAGTTTGTGGGCCCTTCTTCAACTATACTGTAAGAGGAGGAGCCTGGTTTTATAGAGCTAGTGTCTGTGGGGCCCTTCTTCAACAATACTGTAGGAGGAGGAGCCTGGTTTTATAGAGCTAGAGTCTGTAGGTCCTTCTTCAACTATACTGTAGGAGGAGGAGCCTGGTTTTATAGAGCTAGTGTCTGTGGGGCCCTTCTTCAACGAAACTGTGGGAGGAGGAGCCTGGGTGTACAGAGCTAGTGTTTGTGGGGCCCTTCTTCAACTAAGCTGTGGGAGGAAGAGCCTTGGTGTACAGAGCTAGTGTCTGTGGTGCCCTTCTTCAACTACACTGTAGGAGGAAAAGCCTTGGTGTACATAGGTAGAGTCTGTGGGGCCCATATTCAACTACACTGTGGGAGGAGGAGCCTGGGTGTACAGAGCTAGAGTCTTTGGGTCCATCTTCAACTAGATTGTGAGAGGAGGAGCATGTGTGTACAGAGGTAGTGCCTGTGGGGTCCGTCTTCATCTAAACTTTGGGAGGAGGAGCTTGTATGTACACAGCTACTTTCTGTGGGGCCGTTCTTCAACTACAGTGTTGGAGGAAGAGCCTTGGTGTACAGAGCTAGATCCTATGGGGCCTTCCTTCATCGACACTGTGGGAGCAGGAACTTGGGTGTACAGAGTTAGTATTTGCGGGGTCCATCTCCATTTACACTGTGGGAGGAGGAGCCTTCGTGTACAGAGCTAGTGTCTCTGGTCCCTTCTTCTACTACACTGTTAGAAAAAGAACCTTTGTGTAAAAAGGTAGTCTGTTGGGACCTTCTTCAACTACACTATAGGAGGAAGAGCCTTGGCGTACGTAGGTAGAATCTCTGGGGCCCTTCTTCAACTACACTGTGGGAGCAGGAGCCTTGGTGTACAGATCTAGTGTCTGTGGGGTCCGTCTTCTTCTAAACTGTGGGAGGAGCAGCCTGTATGTACAGAGCTAGTGTCTGTGGGGCCGTTCTTCAACTACACTGTGGATTGAGGAGCCTTGGTGTACAGAGGTAGTATCTGTGGCGTCCTTCTTCAACTACACTGTAGCAGGAAGAGCCTTGGCGTACATAGGTAGAATCTATGGGGCCCTTCTTCAACTACACTATGGGAGGAGGTGCCTTGGTGTACAGAGCTAGTGTCTGAGAGGATCTTCTTGAACTACATTGTGGGACGAGGAGCCTGGGTGTATAGAGCTAGTGTCTGTGGGACCCTTCTTCAACTTAACTGTGGAAGGAGGAGCCTTAACGCACAGAGGTAATATCTGTGGGGTCCGTCTTCATCTATATTGTGCGAGGGGGAGCCTGCATATACAAAGGTACTATTTGTGGGGCCCTTCTTCAACTACACTGTGGGAGGAGGAGCCTTGGTGTACAGAGGTAGTGTCTGTGGTCCCATCTTCAACTACACTGTTAGAAAATGAACCTTGGTGTAGAAAGGTAGTGTCTGTCAGGACCTTCGTCAACTAAACTGTGGGAAGGGAGCCTGGGTGTACAGAGCTAGTGTGTGTGGGGCCCTTATTTAACTACACTGTGGGAATTGGAGCCTGGGTGCACAGAGCTAGAGTCTGTGAGGCTCATTTTCAACTACACTGTGGAAGCAAGAGCCTAGGTGTATAGAGCTAGTGTCTGTGGGGATCGTCTTCAACTACACTGTGGGAGAAAAAGCCTTGGTGTGTAGAGCTAGTGTCTGTGGTGCCCTTCATCAACTACACTGTGGGATAGAGAGCCTTGGTGTACAGAGGTAATGTGTCTGGGGCCTTTCTTCAACTACACTGTGGGAGGAGCAGCCTTGGTATACAGAGCTAGTGTCTGTGGGGCCCTTCTTCAACTACACTGTGGGAGAATGAGCCTTAGTGTGGAGAGATAGTGTGTGGGGGGCCCTGCTTCAACTACACTGTGGGAGGAGGAGCGTTGGTGCACAGAGGTAGTGTCTGTGGGATCCTTCTTCAACAACACTGTAGAAGGAGGAGCCTTGGTGTACAGAGCTAGTGTCTACTGGGTCCTTCTTCAGCTACACTGTGGTAGGAAGAGCCTGGGTGTACAAAGCTAGTGTCTATGGAGCTCATCTTCAACTACACTGTAGGAGGAAAAGCTGGGTGTACCGAGCTAGTGTCTGTGGGGCCTTTCTTCAACTACACTGTGGGAGGAGGAGCCTTGGTGTACAAAGCTAGTGTCTGTGGGGTCCTTTTTTATCTACACTGTGGGAGGAGGAGCCTAGTTGTATAGAACAAGTGGCTGTGGGGCCCTTCTTCAACTATTCTGTGGGAGGAGGAGCCTGGGGGTGTTATAGGTCCCGTTTGGAAGCAACCTGTTGCCAGTGTTATGGGTCGCGAAGGTTATTATTTAAAGTAGTTGGCCTTTTCTTGGTATTTTTTTCCTTTTTCTTTTGTATTCTGGGAGACTGGTCTCGAGATGGTCAGGTCCATGTCGTTGGCTGACCTGGCCGATTTTTGACCTGACCGATGTCTGACCTGACAGGCGTCTAACGTGACCGGTATGTGACCTGGCTGGCTGGAGTCTGACCTGGACGAACTGGTTAGAAAGGTGAGTAGGGTAGAGAGAGGGAATGTGGTGGGACTAGGGCAGACTATGTTTTATGTGTGTGTAAGTGTGTGTTTATGTGTGTGTGTATGTATGTATGTGTGTGTGTGTGTGCGCACGCGTGTGTGTATGTATGAGTGTGTGTGTTTATGTGTGTGTGTGTGTGTGTGTGTGTGTGTGTTTGTGTGTGTGTGTGTTTGCGTGTGTGTGTGTGTGTGTGTGTGTGTGTGTGTGTGTGTGTGTGTGTGTGTGTTT
>JAYMFT010282652.1:0-10469 GCA_038088735.1 Panulirus argus | reverse complement strand
AGTTTTTAAGTGTGTGTATGTGTGTGTGTGTGTGTGTGTGTGTGTGTGTGTGTGTGTGTGGGTGTGTGTGTGTGTATACAGTATAGAGAGTGTTCTGCACTCATAAAGCCCCATCTCTTAACGTTTTTTTTTACCAATGCCGAGATCTTGCGTAGAATGCTCACTGCAGGAAAATACAATTAAAATCACTATTCGTATGAGATACGTCAACCACAATAGTGTATTGTCAACACCACACACAAATCACCCAACGTATTGCCAACACCACACACCGACCTCTACAGTACTGCCACCAACACACCCGAGCCACCTACCAGTCTTCCCCAGTGGTCATTACCCACAACGAGGGCCACTGGCCGACACCGCCGCCACCTCCCCCCACCTTCGTACCAGTGGTAGGGTCGCCCTCACGTCCCGCCCAGTGGACTGAGAGGGTAAGTTATTAGCGATTCCTGTGTCTCCGGCGAGACGTGGGAGACAAATTCACGTCTCAGGTCTAGGCTGATGTTGCTTTTCATCGGTATATACATCGGAGCATCAGAATACCTGCGTCTGGGATCCTATGGATTCCTCTGACTTAGAGTGAAGGAGATGCGCTGCACAGCCTGTAGGTTCGGATGCCTCCTGACCCCTTGCTGCACAGCCTGTAGGCTCGGATGCCCCCTGACCCCTTGCTGTACAGCATGTAGGCTCGGGTACCTCCTCACCCCTTGCTGCACAGCCTGTGGATTCGGATGCCCCCTGACCCCTTGCTGCACTGTCCGTAGGCACTGGTACTCCTGACAAATACTCATGTTGCACAGCATGAGAGCAACAGGCCGAATGAGAGCATCAGCAGGGAAAAGAGATAAGGAGGTGGTTAAACGCAAATATGATGTGAAAATGAATTGAAGTGAATATTTTGAATGATTTCTGAATATACTACATGATAGGGTGACAGATGTGGGGCCTCTGGGACATGAAGATACTTAGAGAATCATAGCAAACTGTTTCATGAAAAGAGATGGGGTGGTAAAAGCCTTAGACAAGATGAAGTGTTGTAAAGTGGCTGGAGTGGATTGGATTGCAGTAAAATTTCTCAATAAGAGAGAATGAGTGTTCAGTCAGGATTTTCTATGTATGTTTGGTGCAAGATGAGTTGAGCTTTGAGACTGCTGGAATGCCTGTCTAACAACAACGCATAAAATGAAAGTTGTGAAAATGTTTTGAATTCAGGTGCAGGGGATCGACAATAGCTATATTTGTGGAGCTGGTGAAATGCCATATGATTTTGAACAGAACTAGTCTGCCTATATGGAAATAGGAGAAAACAGGCTTCATTGAGAGTGAGTGATCCACGATGGGGATGTAACTGTGGGCAGTGTTTTTGCTTGATTTTCTTTTTTTTTTTTTTATTTCTGAGTATCGTGTGTGACCATTTCTCTCCAGCGAACCGAGACCGGCTACACTGTTACAATACAGTGTTTCAGGAAAGTCGGAAAATTGGCAAATATATTAAAGTCAATGATCAAAATTAAAGTTTCTAATGTGATTAAAAAGGAAAAAAAAATTGTAAAGTAGGTAACTGAGTCTGTTTTGGGTAAAATTGTGAATGATGCTTTACAGTGAGTTTTCAATATTTGCGCGTGGGTGTTTACCATAGTGAATGTTTTTTGCTGCAGTTCGATAGTGATAATGGAAATTCAAAACAGTGAGAGGTAAACTGAAATGAACTCTGAATGCGAGCATTGCAATCTACAACCAATAATAACAGTAAATGAAAAAGAACTGACCACTAGGCACAGCTGTAGTTCAGGTATGTGAGGGAGCCATATATACTCTGTTAAATATTTTTAGAATAATCAAGACTGGATCATATGGTAGAATTGAGGTAGGATAACCTTCGAATATCGACGACACTTAAAGAATAAGCATTGTTTATGAAGCAGTGAAAATGGTCAACCTTTGGAGTGATGGGGACATTCTGAGAATCTACAAGACGCCATACATGACCAGGGATGCGTAAAAAACACTTAAAAGCTGTTTCAACATCATCACAAATCTGGTTATAGTTCCACTGACATTCACACTTACCTAAGAAAAATCTAGAGAGCCAGTCTTGAAGAAAATGGAGACCTTGTTTGGCCAGAGCAAGTCGACGACATGAAAGGGACGTAATGATCTTCAACAAGACTCAATAGCCTATACAGAAACTGAAGCGCACGGGATCAACTAGACCAATAAGGAGAAATGTGGCATAGCACATCCGTATCGCTGAAGAAGGGGGACACGAAATTTGGAAAACGGTCATACTACGCTCACGTGAAAAATACGAGGGAAGACTACGCAAGACCTGAAGAAGGCGCTGACTAGGATAAAGAATGGGTCGAAATGATCATGGTCCTTAAGGTAAACCCCTTGAGCAACAGAGGGAGAGAACAAAAAGAACATCATCATACTGAAGGTAAGGGAGGATGAGGAACCAAAAAACTTTATCAGAGAAACCAAAATAACGAGAACGACAAGATTGAATGCTTTAAGTACCATCTCAGATTAAAGGTCGGAAGGAACGTCGATGCATATGAAGAGACTGTAGAGAGAGAAAAAAAGAACATTAACATTCTTGCTTGTAATGATCATGATTGTGAAAGCAATACGAACACTCAAGACGAACGTCTTAAACCTAGATCCCTGATAAATCGTAATAGATCATAACAAAGTAATTATGAGAAAAAACATATAAAGTAAGTATTGATTTACTGTAGATCATAAGTCTTACTAATCTTTTATGAAGTTATTTAGGCTAAAACATCTGAAAATAAAAGACATCGAAATTTTCGTTATAAGCTAATGAAACAAATATAATTTACCAACTAAAATAACAAAAATGAAATGGTCGTATGTTTCAGTTCTTAGACTGGAATGATGCCTCAGCAACCACTAAACAGGAAGCCTCCATCGGATAGATATATTCTGAAAAGTAGAGTAAGAAATTTCATAAACGTTACAGGCAATCAAGGGTCGAAAACACCTCATGCACCACCACGGTCAGCATATGGTCCCGCCCCCAAGTAAGTTTAACAGAGTTAGGGAATATATATATGTATGTGGAGTCACATGGGTAAGGAGCGCGTGTGTAACCAGGTAAACCAGGAAAAGCGAACGTGGCCTGGGGTCGAATCAACCCCAGATTGCTTTTAAAAGAACTGGTAGACTGGTTGGGATAAACAGGCTTGAAAGACGTCGACCTAAGAAAAAGAAAAAAAGAATAGTTTCCATTACATCGAAAGCTAACTTCGACAGTATTGATATACGAGTTGGAAATGATTGGATGATCACAGTTCTTGGAAATGCACGTTTATGGTGGATCTATGAAGGCCAGGACTTTGAAGGGAAAGAAAAATCATGGATATGCTAGAAACGTGAAGCGCAAAGCGGATGACTAAAGGGACAGAAAGGGACAGGGTACAGGTGGATCGCGATATACAGCATAGGCTTGGGATCAGAACACTGAGAAAGTCAAAAGACAAGTCTACAAGGTGGTTAAAAGTGACAAATTCTATAGGGGTGCATGCAGATAAGAGTATAACAAGGAAGGAGTCACAAAATGCAGAGAAAAAGTACAGAAGGTGAAGACTTAGAGGGTAAACCCGGGACAAATGGGAGATTACCAACCACTCTCAGGTCCGGGATTAGGATCATGTATTACAAACGTTGATGGACTGAATTTAAAACCTTTCAGTCCTTATCTTAGTCTATTCGTGCGTTCGCCCATACAATAGTTTTCTTTTCCAAGAAGACATTAAAAAAAGATAAAGAAATCATAAGAAAAATAATTCAGGGTGATGTTAGAAGATATAAAACATCGAATAAGAAAAATGAACAAAACTCCGTTGGCAGCTGTAATCCCTTAAAATTTCCTAAGCGGAACGATAGTTTGCGAGCCTAACTGTTGGCCATGCAACTATTATCACAGTGCCAAGATGATATCTTACAATAATCACGACCAATATACTCCTCTGTATCGCTACTTTCCGGCAAAACTATATCTTACGTCTTCCTGTATCGCTGCGCCTCTACATTTGGCGGCTGTCAGACGCACTAGTATCACTTCTCCGGCTGCTAGATGAGTCCTACGATACGGGATCGTCCCGTATGGTGTTTGTAGGGTAACTGACAGCCATAAATCTTTCGAGGGTGAATCATTACTGCTGGTGACATCTTTATATGACTTTGGCTCCTTCAAGAGATTTAAAACCGAGGAAAAAAATCGGAACCTATCTCGTTCGAGTGTTAGACGCTGGCTTCAAGATGCTCCACCTACGTGTGAAGATAGATGAGAGTTAGACTGGTAGAAAAAAAATGATGTGGGAAACATAGTTTAAGAAGGGGAATATCTTACGAGAGGAATACACGGTATTTCTAGAATGACAGAGGAAGCAGAACCTTGGGGAAAAGGGAATGGTAGGTGGAAACATCTTTGAACTGCCAGAAAGCCTTTGATACTGTACCCCACAGAAGACTGGTGATAAAGAAAAACGTCCATAATGTGGTCAGAGGAGAGCTATTCCAATGGACTGACAGCCACCTAGCTGGGACAGAACAGAAAACATATGTTAGAGGAGTCTCCTCAAGCTGGATAAGGATGAATATTGGAGTTCCTCATGGCTTAGTGCTGCAGCCATTACTATTCTTGATCTACATAAATGACTGGCTAAACTAGGCGGTCATACCTGAATGTGCAGGAGGAGAACAAGTGGCTAATGAAAAATTATGTGGGCTTAGGTGGATACGAAGAAAGATGTGAAAAAGATAATTATAAGTGATGAGAAGAAATCGTTAATGATAGGAATGGAAGAAAAAAGTCTGTTAGAAAATGGAGTCATGGAATGGAGTCAAAGAGATGAAATTGTATGTAAACACTTCAGACGGTGAGTACCACACAAGGGGAATTGAACTACAAGACTCGATCCTTGATAACCACAGTGAAGCTGACATCAGGACGAAATCTAGACCAGAATCTCGTACAAGAAGGATCTTGAGAGAGGCAAACTGGATTTGGTCAATCCCAAAGTTGCCTTCAAGCACATGGACAGGGAAATGCTTGGGAAGATATACGTAAACTTCAATCGCCCAGAGCTGGAATATTCTGCAACAGTCTGGTCTCCTCACTCCAGGGGCAAATACAGAACTGCTGGAAAGGGTGGTGGAATATAAAACAAGAACAGTTCAGCTCTAGGGGGAACTGAGCAACACAGAAAGGAGGGAAGCCCTCAATCTACACACAGTGATGAAGTATAGGGGGAGATATGATAAATATATATGAATCTCTAAGAGGTCATGACCAAGTGAACATGGGGAAAAGCTCTTTGAAGTTAGAACAAAAGGACGCAACTGGAAACACATGGGGAGAGGAAGGGAAACATTTTCTTTTTTTACTCAGCAAAAGACTTATGGACTCTTCGTACTAACTAAGCAAAAATGCGAATATCATTGAGAATCTACAGTAAGACTTACTTATGATTAGAGAAAACAGAGATAAGAGGAGGAGCCCCGGGAGTGTAGAGCTTTCCTCACGAAGCACCAGTGGGTAATAACAGTCAATACACACAAGCACTGATCCCACAGGGGATTTCCCAAGCAAAAATTCTTCTCTTTTGCTTTATCTTTATCTAGATCAATGTTGTTTAGACAATCGTTATTATCACCGGCTTTGCCACAGTTATAGTTATCAATATTCATTATTATCATTATTATCATTATTATCAATATTATCATCATCATCGTCATTACTCACTATCAATATCATGTTTGATTGTTATTTTCATTATCATCAAAGTTATCATATGTTCCCACTAACCCTTCCCAAGAGTTTTCTGCAGCTTCAAGGCTGCGCTACATTCAGCAGGAGGGACAACATGGACTCCTTTGAAGCGAGAAGTTGCTTGACTAGACTCTACTCTGTTTCTTCAACTAACGATTTTTATAAAGACTCGCCAGAAGTGACTTTTCAGTCACGGCGTAACCTCCAGCAGGCGGAATCCGGTAACACCCCTAGATTGTATATAGTCATTTTAAAATGATCCAGACAGATTGTCACGCACCAGAGAACTGGAAAGGTCATCCTTTATCTCTCTCTCTCTTTCCATTCCTGGACGATAATGGCGTCGGGCAGACTATACGACAAAATCTATCGGGCCGATTTGTCCAGCCTGCAGCGGTGCGTGGTATTAGCAGCCGGAAAGCGTGCAGCATTTGTTTGTGTGTTGCCCTCTCTCTGTTCCCCTCGCTGGAGTCGATGTGGATGCCTTATGGCAACAGAAGACAATTTCAAGGTCATGCACTCCTGAAGGGAAGAGGGAGAGGGACAGCTTCGGCAAGGTTACTGAAGATAAGGTTTATCAGTTTAGTGAAGGTGATTTCGTTTTCTTTTACCGAAAATCAGATCTTTTCTTTTTCTTCGGTGGTCTAATTGTGAACAGTTGAGGTTGTGCAGACCTGGCCTGTTGTGTTGGTGCAGAACTGACCTGTTGAGGTGATGCAAATCTGACCTGTTGAATGCTGAAGACGTGAGCTGCTGAGGTGAAACAGGTCTGAATTACTGACATGGTGGAGACTTGGTATGTTGATGTAGTGCAGACTTGAACCACTGAGGTGGTGCCAACCTGGACTAATCAGTTGAGGCGGTACACACCTGATCTAATGAGGTGGCAAAAACACCTGACTAGATAATGTGCAAAAGACATGGCCTATTTTGGTGGAGCAGACTTGACGTGTTTTGGTGTAACAGACTTGACCTGTAGAGAGTTAGCCCAGATCTTACCTGTTGAGTGAATAATTTCTGACCTAATGAGGTAGTGCAAAGCCGACCTGTTGAAATGGTACCGACCTTACCTGTTCAGATGGTACACTCTGACCAGTTGAGTTGGTGCAGACATGACTTATTATACTGTGGTAGTACCGACCTTACATATCAAGGAAGCAAGGTGAATATTTGACCACTTTTGCAAAATACTTGTGTTTTATCATAGTGATTGGTGGTTACCACTGGCTATAGCATCAAAGGCATATCCTATATATGGTTGGACAAGAACTCCTACAGGACTAGAGGTAATCCTTAGCCTCTTATTACAATGAAAGAAAAAAATATCAGTCTTCCCCCTAGGAGAAGTAGAATGATATCACCATCAAACAGACAGAAATTTTAACTTTCTAAAGAAAATTATTTGTCTTGGTAACCCCGATGGTGTTGATGAGGGAATAAACGTGAATTAACTGTTAGGTTTCCCTGAAGAAGTGGTCAAATAATCGCGCTTGGAGCCATCCGAACTGGAACTCGTATGGGTTATGGTTGTCTGGAAAGGATCGAAGACATGCACAAGAGAGATGATCTGTGTGTGCAAGACCTGGACTCACAGAAACTTCAGCAGTAGCAGCAGATGAACATACAGGTCATTAGCTGCCTACTGCTGGACGGATTCTACGGCTGGAAAGACTAAAGGTGGAAAGACTACCGCTAGAAAGACTACGTCAGTAAAGACTATGCCTGAAAAAATAAGTCTGGAAAGGCCACTTCGTGAAAGATCACTTCTGGAAAGACATTCTGGAAAGACAGCTGTTACATGGACTATGGCTCCAAACACAGCAACTGTAAAGACTATATAAGTGGAAACAATAAGAGATCCAAGAACGAGACAAGAATTCCTGAAAGACTCTGAGATAAAAGTAAGGCCACTGGAAGCCAGACACGTCGGCCGGGGCAGCCAGCCGGGCACCACTTTGTTGTATTGCTGGAAACTCACACGCTAAAATAAAAGAGGCAGTTTACTCACAGTCACCGAGATCGGCAGCGCACAATGATATCCCGACGCTACTTACGGGAAGGAAATTGCTATCATGTTATCTTTCTCCCTACGATCAGACAAAGTTTCTAAGTGATACAATATGTCCATCTCCTTTACGTACGTATCGCTCATGCAGTGCTCACTGCATCTATTTATGGATAAAACCATTTGCCTCTGTATCTGGCTGTCTAAAATTTGTCTCAAACTTTTAACAGAAAGTTTCATACGTTGTGATAAGATGGAAAGATATATCGTTTCATTTCTTTACTACTGCTGTCTTCATTTCTTTTGATTTTCCAGATACCAAAAAAAAAAAATGAAAAAGTAGAGCATACTGCTATTATTTTGCTATATATCCGTTACGTGCAACAGATCTGCGTTCTCTCTCTGCTTTTTTAGCTTAAACTTCTAGTTATCAAGAGAGAGAGAGAGAGAGAGAGAGAGAGAGAGAGAGAGAGAGAGAGAGATTCCAAGATGAGGGTCGAGAGGGATAGTCTCATTTGAATTATCAGTAACATTCTATTAACAACCTCAGCATATTATAGCAACCCTTTAAAGGAAAAGCTTGAGTAAATTTCACCTCCAAGAATTTCTAATACCTTAATGCGAAAAGTGAAACACACAGAATTACAAGAGACATTTCGCACATGACTACCAGAGGGAAAACTGGATATTCTATTTTTCCCAAGACAGATTGTACCCAAACGGGAAAACACTTTTTTTTTTTGACTTGTTAATTTACGCTTTCACTCATGTAAAGTCCCTTGCTTTTACTACAGTCTTAAATATCATTGGGGGTAAATTAATGTAATTGTAATCTATATTTTTTTCCGTCACTAACTCTGTAACAAAGAACAACTTTAGTTCATATACAACTATTCACAGGGACAGTCCATTCTGAGACGACAGTCCGTATTCACAACAGACTGTCTTCTCACTTCCAGTGCAAGTCACGCCGTTTACCTCAGTTCATAAGGACACCCAACGTGATTTAAAAGTTACATATATTCCAAACACGCGCCATCAAAAATTAGAAAAAAGATCCAAATATAAAGAAATCGTTAAAAACAGTATTTTGAAACAATCAGACGATTAATTTAATCCATGAGGGTGGAGGGGGTCTAGGATTTATCTGGAGCAGGTGACGGAAATAGGCGTACTTTCATCCTTGTAGATAGATGCTCTCCACCTAAATGGAAAAAGCAAATGGGGGAACTAACAAAATAACGTTGGGGACGAATCCCATACCAGGAGGCCAGGGAGGTCGTAAGAACGACAATAATGATAATAATAATAATAATAATAATAATAATAATAATAATAATAATAATAATGATAATAATAATAATAGTAATATTGATAATGATAACACACTAATAATAATAATAATAATAATAATAATAATAATAATAACAATGATATCAATAATAAAGGAGTTAAACTTTTACTCGTGCCGAGAAATAAGAAACATATTTTCAACATTATTAGAATAACGCTAAAAAGTAGACCATCCCTCCCATGGACCGCTGTCTGGAACTTTTCCACCTACAGGAGAGCAACACTTGCTAAATTACTAGGCTACTATATAAGATCATTCCGTTGTTAAAATTGGTAATCTTTTTTTAGAATGCCTTCAACGTAATAACGGGGTTCTGGGGATCGAGGAAAGCATTGCACCAGCGCTGCCAGACATAAGATTTTTCTTTTCGTTTTCTAATCTTATTTAACCTGGCCATCAACAAGTAATTATCATTTTTGCTTATTCTTTGTTAATACTCTTCTTTATCTAGAAGTTCTCATCCTCGTCTGGTAATATGGAAACACACCACCTTCCTGGCCGCGGTAAATGAAATAAAGTCCCATTTTTAAACCAACCAATTTCAGATCCCACTTCAATATTTGTAAAAATCATTCCTCTAATTCTAGTCAAAAGCATTCAACACATTACGGAGTGCATAGGAATGATCTTGAAAATAACTACAGTGTTTTCTCACAGCCAATGTGCACAGTAACTATAGTTTCTTAGGCCTTACAAAATAATGTCCAATGGAGGAATTTACGGTCGAGTGGACATCGGTGATTGAATGACCAGGCCTGCCTCAGTTCTTGGAACTACCCCTATAAGTTTGAGTTAAGTGTTGGTTATTCTTTGTTGTTGCAAGTGAGACGGCACGGGCAACTTTTGCTCTGATCGAGGCCATAACGTTAATGAAGGAGTCAAGCAGAGAGTGCTCATCCTCCTCGTAGGCTCAGACTGGGGTGTCTGAATGTGTGTGGATGTAACCAACATAAGAAGAAAGGAGAGATAGGTAGTATGTTTGAGGAAAAAAACCTGGATGTTCTGGCTGAGTGAAACGAAGCTCAGGGGTAAAAGGGATGAATGGTTTGGAAACGTCTTAGGAGTGAAGTTAGGGGTTGATGAGAGGATAAGAGCCAAAGAAGGGGTAGCACTACTCCTGAAGCAGGTGTGGGAGTGTGCAATAGAGTGTAAGGAAATAAATCAGATTGATGTAGGTAAAACTGAAAGTGATAGGTGAGAGATGAGTGATCATCGGCGCTTGTGCACCTAGTCATGAGAAGAAAGATCTTGAGAGGCAAGTGTTTTGGGAGCAGGTGAGTGAGTGTGTCAGCAGTTTTGGTGCACGA
>JAYMFT010282641.1:0-10469 GCA_038088735.1 Panulirus argus | reverse complement strand
ACTTTTGTCCGTGACTGGAGCCTTCAACATAAAAAAAAAAATATATATATATATAGCGGGATGTTATGCTAGTCCACTAACTTTGTTTTAATGAGACTGAAACCAAGGACAGATATCCTGACACAGAATATGTCAGATGGTTCAAGTACAGCTTTATTACCCCAGGATTTGGAGAGAGTTTATCATCTCCTCCATGTTGCTAATTTATGATTTAGATAGTTGTGTCTAACTGAGATTTTTGCTAATTTGTTACCTGCAGGCTGATGAGCCATTGCTTGACTGATGAATAAACAATATTGTTTAAACCAATATTAAGTAATGATTGCTACATTCACCTGTCTGAGATCAGTAGGTTTGTGATGACCCAAGATTATGAAGGAAATGATTACTTTTTCAGTAGTGTGAGCTTCTAGTTAGTGGAATCTGCAATGCTTCTTTTGAGACAGGTTTAAATGCACAAGTCTTAGTGGTTTACATAACTGAATTTTGGGAAAGAAGTACTCATTTTACTCATGTTTTAAGATGAAAAATAGTACAGATATCTTTTAGAAGCTAATGTATGGTGATTAGAACATGATGTTTCTTTAACTTTTTTTTTTTTTTTTTTTTTTTAGAAAATACAGTGAAGCCAAATCAGGAGAAATAGTGATTAAAGATGATCAAACTAATCAGCTAACTTCTGTACAGAGGAATATTTTGACCAGTCGTCCAAATTATCATCATTATATGCAGGTAAAGTAAAACCTTCAAACTTCAGAGTAAGTACTATAGTTTTAAGTGGTTTGCAGAATTCCTTGCTAAATTCTTTGAATATTACTAGTGTATTTAATGTTAGAGTAAAAAAATGGAAGGTATCTAGGAAAGCATTGCTTACACATGTAGATGAAGTTAGTGGTGGGAAGGTGGGTTGTAGATATGTGAGAAAGGATAATGAGTGGTAGATTTAGGGAGTTTGAAGGGAAGGAGGGTAAGTGACTGGGAGGAATACAAGAGAAAGTAGCAGGAGTTCCATAGGAAGGTACAGCTGAAAAAGAGGGCTCATGGCAGATGGGTTAATAGAGCATCAGTGAAATTCATTAAAAAGACAAAAATATTTGGAAGGAGTTGAATAGTGTGAGGAGAACAAGAGAACAAATGGGAGTGACAGTGAGGGGAGTAGGCAAAGAAGAGGTGAGAAAGAAACAAAGAGAATATGTGAAGGACTTTTGATTGTCTTATAGGTTAGGGTGATGGATGTGATATGTTTGAGGTGAGGTGACATGCAGAATGAGAGCCATGCAATTGGTGTGGTGAAGATAGAGGAAGTAGGAAGAGCCTTTAAGATTGTTTGCCAAAGTGGCAGGAGTGGCTGGGATTGCAGTTGAATTTCTCAAGAAAATGGATGACCTGTTGTTGATTGGTTAGTCAGGCTATTCAGCATTTGTGTGGCCCCATGTGAGGTGCCTCGAGTACTGATGGGAATGCATGTACTGTATGTAAAAGGAAGAGGGGACAAAAATGAATGCTTAAATTGCAGAAGTATGTTTGCTGAATTGGGAGGGATGTGGCATGCACAAAACATCTGACTGGAGAGGAGCACAGTGGCTTCAGGAGACCCAGAGGATGTGTGGACTATTGATTTGCTTTTGAAAATTTGTTTTAAGAAATGCTTGGAGAAAGAGAGTAAATTGTTTTTGGCATTTATGAACTGAAATAAAGCATATGATAGGGTAAACCAGGAGGCATTGTGGGAGGTGCTACTAACATATAGAGTAAACGGAAAGTTACTGGAATTTAGCGAGAAGTTTTTACCAGAATATTAAGCATGTGTGTGAGTAGGAAGGCAAAGGATGGAATAGTTCCCAGAGAAGATGGGTCTGGATCAGGGATCTGATGTTACTGTGTTTGTTTAATATGAACATGAATAAGGTGGTGAGGCAGGTGAATGCATGGGTCTTAAGGTAAGTGGCAAATCTTTGGTATACTGAAGGTTGGGTGGAATGGGAGATGAATCAGTTTTTGTTTTTAGATGATACTGCTCTGTTAGCAAAGTTCAGAAGCTGGATTCTTTTCTGGGACAATTATTATTATTTTTGATTTAATGTAAATGACTTGCCAGAAGGTATAGACTCCAGCCTAGATATGTTTGCATATGATACAAAGGTCATGAGGGATGTGAAAAGTTTAGAAAATTACATCGTTTCAAGGGGACCTTGATGGACCCTAAAGTTGTGATATATGGTCGATGAACTTCAACTCAGGTAAACGTAAAGTAATGAGGATGGGTCACAGTGAAAGAAGGCCTCAACATGAATATTATTTAGTTGGAAATAAGTTTTAGGAATCTGTGTGAGAGTGACTTGGCTGTGGATGTTGTCCCTAACTAGTTGCCAACTTAGGAGATAGTTAAGGAGACCAACTGTCTGCCAGTAAATATCAGAATTTCATTTGAGTTCATAGATAAGAAATCATTCAGTAAGCTGATCCCATCATGCATAAGATCAAAACTAGAATATGTTTCACAGGTTTGGTCATTCCACCTAAAAAAAGCAGAGTAGATAGAGAAGGTCTAGAGGAGAGTACCAAATATGTCACCAGAATAAGAGAGCTGAATTACAGAGAAAGGCTCGTGGCCTTAGATTTTCCACCCTGGAAGAGAAAAAAGAGAGGGGTAACCTTATTGCAACCTTTGAGTTTTTAGAACAAATTGATGATACAGACTTTCTTCAAAAGATGTAGAGATAGAACAACCAGAGGACATAACAAAAAATTAAGCAAGAAACTTGTTAAAAAGACATGAAGAACCACTTTTATTACATGAGTGGTCGATGAATGCAATAAAATGAGTGAAAACATGGCTAATGTGGGCAGCATACAGAAATTCAAAATGTTGTATGATAGGGAATGGTCTAGAGATGGGGTCTTATGAGTGTAAAACTCCTCTGTCTCACAGTTCAAATAGGTAGTTACAGAGTCTAGGAGTCTGTGAATGGGAGAAAGTTGGGATCAAATGTAAAGTAAGGTAATGAGATGTAACAGAGGGATGAAACAGAATGATTTTAGTGTAAGTTTGTAAGGGAAGCACTTTGGGGGAGGGTAGTACTCTAGGTGCTTGGGAGTGGACGTAGTTGTCCTGGGGGCATTAAGGAGCACTTGGAAAGGGAGGTCACTGTCAGATAGGGCAAAGATGGGCATGTTTTAAGTAATAGTTGTCCCAGCTGTGTTCTGTGGATATGAATCCTGGACTTTGAATAAAGAATAAAGGAAGAGGGTGGATGTATCGGACATGAAATCTGAGGACAGTATTTGGTTTAGGGCGAGTTGATCAGTCTGATTGAGAGAGCTGACCAGTTTCTCCACTTTGGAAAAACACCTTGATGCCTTGGAACTCTTTACCCCTCTTGTGTCTTTCCCAGTAATAATGACTTGGTGTTTCTTATAATTGTAAACAGGTTTTTCTGTTCCTCTAAAACTTGTAAAAACTTTTCTATGTTTTCTTTTTTCTTTTCATAAATCTTTTTATACTTAATTTAAGGCCTAGCATTCATGTGGACTTTTGTGTATGACTGGAGTCTCCAACATAAAAAAAAAGTTGGGACCACCTGTGAACCATGATATGGTCGTATTTTAAGAAGGGTGAATTAAAAGAAACAGGAAAATAAGGTTGTGAATTTATTTGAAATTACCAACATCAAAACTTTACCTATGAAAGCATAAATGAAAAAAGATAAACAGAAGTTTGTGATATAGCCTCTTGATTAGCCACAAGCCTAACACAATTTCACCATGTGGGTAGTGGCAAACATGGTAGACAATCCTGGGATAGAGTGGACTGGATTAATGTATTGTATGGTGATGTGCTGTCAGTGGGCTGAACCAGGGCATATGAAGTGGTTGAAGTAAACAGTGGAATACTCTGAGGACTTGGCTGTAGATTGTAGTCTTTGACTTCAGTACATTATACACAATTGCTTGAGAGTGGTTGTGTGCAAAGGAGTCTGTAGTTCATGTGTTCCTGATGCTGCCTCATTAAAGCAGAAGTATTTGGGTATGAAAGGTTTCTAGAATTTGTTTCGAGTGCAACTACAGTTGTGAAATGACGTGGAAGAATCTTCTATATGTTTTAATGATGGATTTGTTTTGTGGTTTTTGTTATTTAGATGGTCCACACAAGTCTGTCTCATTCTGACTTTCTCATTTGTTGTTACTCTAGTCTTTGTTTTTATGCATAATTATTGTATCTGTTTGTGGAGCAAGTCATGAGTTTACATCTAGTCTGTCTGTATTGTTTTGATAGAACATCTTTAACAAATTAGGGAAAAGTATTCTATATAAGTCACTTTAGGCTGATATAATGGCCTTTTAGATTGTTTGCCAGTGTAGTGCCAGCTTTTTCACCCATCTGCCAGTGTAGGAATGACATCATGCTGCTGGACTGCCAGTGTACAAGTGACAACACTGCTTGTGTTCCTTGGACATATTGCACAACATTGCTTTGTCTGTCTCATTTTCACATGTTTCATCTTGTGGTCAACCTGTAGTTCTTCTTCTTGTGTTTATTGTACGTCATTTTCGCTCCCACCTACCAGGATACCTTTAAACATAAATTGAAAATATAATGCAAGTACTTCAGCCTAGAAGTTATGTCGAACCATCCCATTTAGACTTGAAAATAGATGTTATTAGGCTTGCAGTATAGGATGAGCATTCAGTGGACATTGGGTATGCAGTGAGTGTACTGTCTACCATGGTCAGAACCATAGCATGTAAGTGTGAAAGACTAAAGGATAGGGTGCAGTATGTTACATCAGGAAGTGCATTATGTATGAAGAAGGTTAGAGACTATAACGAAGAATATTGAGTGCAAGCTAATCATATGGATGGAAGGTGAAGATGCTTTGGTATGACTTACATAAAGTAATGAGAGGAAGGTGAAGGTGTGGACTGGTACAGAGGGTTAAAGGCAAGTACTGGCAGATTTCAAGGTTCATGTAGCATGCTAACTTTTGCATTAACTCTGCTGGCAGTGCTTAACTCTAACAAGGCAGGTGGGCCTGCCTCTCCCTCTCTTTAGTCCCTCCACCTCTCCTGTCCTGGACAAACAATCTTGTTCCTATGGTTTGGCAAGTACCTTGTGTAACTTTCATTGAAATGCCTAAATGTGCATTTCAATAGTATTCTGTATAAATTTATTTAGTTTCTGTTTCTGATATGCAGTTGAATGGTTTAAGTTAGGTTAGGGTGACCAAAAATTTGCCCTATGAACACATCCTCCTTCTAACACTATAGTCTGTAGGAAAATTGTGTTGATTAATTTTGGGTTGGACAACATTATGGTTTCTAGGAATGCGTCCATGATGTAAATCGGTAACTTGCAGTACAGTACATCATCATTTAGCTTTTTGAACTCTTGCTAGCATTTACAGTTTCTTCACTTAGGAGGATGTGTTCATAGGGCAAATTTTTGGTCACTAACTCATTACTTCATGTAAGTCATACCAAAGCATCTTCACCTTCCATCCGTATGGTTAACTTGCACTCAATATTCTTCATTATAGTCTCTAACCTTCTTCATACATAATGCACTCCCTCCCTCTTTCCCTCCCTCCCTCCCTTGATAGAAATTCCTTACAGCTTTGAATAACATTCCTTCCACACCATATATTTGTAGAGCCTTTCGCAGAGCTTCACTGTCAACACTATCATATGCTTGCTAATGATAATAAAAATGATAACAGTGATATATATGAAACCTTATGTAGAAGAAAACCATAATTATTGTGCTTTAGCTTCCCATATAACTCATAATGGTGCATTTGAAATCTTACAATACCACTTGGTGTCTGATTTATTATCAGATACTTAATGTACTGGGTAATATTGTATAATTCCTATTGTCTAATCATAGTTTTACCTTTTAATTTTTTTTGTCTCATTAATTAGATTCATTCCCTTGTGTATACAGTTCACTCATTTCAGAGAATATCCCTTAGGTAACATTTGCAGTCATTGGTTGCTAAGCTATTTTGCTACATGTGCTCTGCACTTTGTTGTTGGATCTTCAACACTTAAAAGTGGAGAGGCATTTAGAAGCAGGAAAGTTTTGCAGTTATTTATTTATTAGCGAAAATACCCAGCTCCGCTCAGGTAATTTTTTTGAACATGTTCACCATTTCTTGCGTTAGTGATGTTGCAACAAGTACAGATGAAGAAAGGCCACATTCAGTCACATCCATTCTCTAGATGTCATATATAATACAAAGAAACAACAGCCCCCATTTACAAACCAGGCCCCACTGCCTATTTTGTGGTTTCCATCAGCTGCTTTATGTGGACTGTTTCATTTTCACTGACAGCACGTTGCCCCCTGTATACCATGTCACTCTGGTTCACTCTAACCCATGCATGGCTTTCACCCTCCTGTATGTTCATTCCCCAGTTGCTCAAAATGTTTTTCACTCCATCCTTCCATCCCCAATTTGGTCTCCCCCTTCTCTTTATTCCATCCACTCCTGACACATACATTCACTTTTTCATCCTTTCTTCAATCTTACAATGTTGAAACCATTTTAGAACATCCTCCTCAGTTTTCTCATCCACACACTTCATATTATGCATCTTTCTCTAACACTTTTACTACTTACTCGATCAAACCACCTACACTACCTATTGTCATCATTTGTTTCATTTTCAACAAAACCACCATCGTCTGCACATCTTCATATGTAGCCGATGCCTCACATCCATACAACATCGTTGGTACTACTATACCTTCGAACGTACCCATTTTCTCCCTCCCACATAATGACCTCTCTTTCCACTAATTCCTCAATGCTCCATGAACCTTATGACTCTTCTGCTTTTATGGTTCCATTCATAGCCATCTCCACTCCCATGCCTTGCATCCATACAGCATCATTGGGACTACTAGTCCTTCAAGCGTACCCATTTTCTCCCTCCCAGATAATGACCTCTCTTTCCACAAATTCCTCAAAGCTCCTTGAACCTTCGTCTCCTCACCCACACTATGACTCACTTCTGCTTCCATGGTTCCATTTACTACCATGTCCACTCCCAGGTATCTAAAACACTCCACTTACTCCAATTCTCCATTCAGACTTACACCCCATCAAACTTGTCCTGCTGCCTTACTAAACCTAATAACTTTGTTTTTATTTACATTTTTCTCTCAACTTCCTTCTTCCACATACTCCCCCAAACTCAGTCACCACTGTCTGCAGTTTCTCACTCGAATCTGCAACCAGTGTTGTGTTATCATCAAACAACAACTGATTGTTACACTTTCCAGGACCCCTTCAGCTCCAGACAAAATCATTTATTATTATAGATCAGTTGACCTATTTGGTGTATAAGGAAGCACTTTTTTTCTCCTTAACTTGCCTCATTAAAAAGATGTGCATGCATATCGCGCAGGCTTATGGGTGAAATAAGTAATTATACCCGGGTGCACAATTTCATGGGCTACTTAGTATGTATGCAAAATTTCAGGTCTCTAAGTCCTTTCCTCATGGAGATTTGGTGGTCACTGACAGACAGACATACTTGTATTATTAATGATGTTATATGCTTCCTTGCTCTGGTTATTGGAAAAGGATATGGATAAGAAATTCCAACTTTCTAGAGGTACTGGAGTCTTCATCATGGATACAGAGCATAATTACATTCTGTAAGGATTTTGAACATAAACATAAAGTGTTTAATGGTTCATTTTATTGGTTATTTTGTTATGTATTTTGAAGTGCTTGATCCTATATTGATATGGATTAGACTCTTATTTAGCTGAATAGAACGTGGGGCAAAAGTTCCATCATGGATCATTTTTATGTTTATCCCAATAGTTGTTAATGACTGATCTATATATTCTAAACTTTTGATATTGTCATGATTTGTTTGTACAACCACAGGAAATAAAGATGGTGCGTGAAAAAGCCGTTTTGATGTTCCAAGAAGTGAGGCTGGCAACAAATGCAGTGTCAAGTTTAATCACATCATCTGCACTTCTAGCAGATAGTTGCTATGATTCTGTTGGTAGGTGACTCAGTTAACTTAACTAAGTGCATTATTTTGAAAAGTTTTGTATGACGAAAGGATGTAGTTGGTTAACCCTTTTGGTGTAAATTCATTTTTTGGCCTCCCAAGTGTGCAGAAACAACAAAATCAATAAAGTTATTCATAAATAGGTGCACAAAAAAAGATTCATCCATTTTTTTTTTTTTCCTACTGTTACAAAGGAGATGAACCTATATTCACACTGTTCGTATAGTATTTTTTTTTTCGTGTTCTCTTTGTGTGTAGTTCCTCTCCAACCAGGGTTCCCACACTATTGTCCTCCACGCATGGTTACCTGACCTGCACAGCTGGGGGTCAGTGTGGGTCCCATTGGCCGTCTTGCAGTCAACCTAGTTCTGGTGCCAAGAGACATCCGACTCTCCAGACTCCTCACAGTTGACTTCCAGAACTACTGGTAGCCATTAATCCCTTCTCAGCTGTGGACTGGTGCTGTGGTTTCTACTTCTGTTCCCGGGATCTCACAGTCAAGATCAGGAGGGCGTGCCAGTCAAGATGAGGGATGTGTCCTGACTGCACTTAGCCAATCTGAAGTGACACGGGGTGGTCACTCCCTCTAATCACAACTGGGGTAACCGTCGTCCTGAAGAGACCACACCTCCCCTTTATAACACCCAGGCACAGGACCAAGATGTGATTCCTTCAACCACAGCCGACTAGAGAGGTCCTCACCTCTGTCCACCGAGCGACCCGGCACGTGACCTCCGCACGCGCTTAAGTCAGTCAACCCATGAGCTGCCAATGACCTGAGATAACCACTCACCAGAGCCGAGTCATTATATCACGGTTGTACCTTTATTTCTTATTGTTCATTGAGTGTCACTGTGTATTGTCATGTACCGTTAGAATTGTTACCTTGTTAGAGTAGTATGTTTTATATTGTGAATCTTGATAGAGGAAGAGACCTCCGTGGTTTGAAAACTTACCTGGGCAGTAAAGTAACATAGATTTTTGAGCCCAAGGCAGTGTTACTTTATATGTACTTAATTTCTTGTCTATGCGAATTTATCTTCTGTAAACTAAGGAAATTACTCCTGGTGTTTAATTTCATTCCTTAAGTCTAGATGCATCCGTTGAGCACATAACATTGGCAATCTTATACCAGGATTTTCTTGCCTTGTTTACGGAGTCTCTTCCCTCGTTAAGTAATCATGTCGTTAACCAGTGATGCTGACGTTGAACGTTTCTGTCGATCTGAACCATCTCAAAGTGATGTTAAATCTGTATCAGTTTATGAGTTAAGGCTTGTTGCAGATAATTTAGGATTGGAGTATGACCTAAATGCACACAAATTAGAGCTGGAACTTTTAGTGATAAATAAATTAGTCGGTGTGCCTGATGTAGAAAACGGTGTGGGTGACATTGTCCCACCACTGAATCCCACTGAAGCTGCTATCCCTCCTCAGTGCCAGAGTGATCTTAATGTCAATTCCAAAAGCTTGCGGCTTCAACTAGAAATTGTTAGGATACAGGCAAGATTGGAAGAAACGGAGACTGAACAAATGAGACTGTCTCTGGAACATGAGAGACCACGACAGACTACTTCAAGATCAGTACCCGAATTTGATATTACGAGAAACGCAAGTTTTGTACCAAAGTTTTGTGAAGATTATGTAATTAAATTTTTCCGTATGTTTTAGAACGTGGCTAATCAGCTCTCATGGCCTAAGACGTCTTGGTCGAGTTTGTTGCAACCTGTTCTCTGTGGTAAGGCACAAGCTGTCTATGCCTCATTATCTACTGAGCAGTGTACTGATTATGAAGTAGTAAAGGAGGTGTGTTAAAAGCTTATGAGTTAACGCCAGATGCATACAGAGAAAAGTTTAGGAATTCCAGGATCAAACCTGGCCAGACTTGGGTAGAACATATTAGTGAAGTTGGCAATTTATTCAGGCAGTGGTTTCGTGCTGAGAAAATTCCCCCGGCGAAAGAATTGGAGGAATTAATGATACTCAAGCAATGTAAGAACAATGTGTATAATGTTGGCAGCTTTGAATTGTTGAATTATTTAAATGACAGAGAGGTGAAGTCTGTTGATAGGGCCAGTGTACTTGCTGATCAGTTCTCGATTACTCACAAGTTTAGAGACAGTAAAAGTTCAAAAGGTGTTGTTGGCAAAGGAAAGTCCGATCATGGTGCAACACTGCCTGAGTCTGCCCCCTTGCCAAGGGCTCCAAAGAGTAAGAGTAACTACTCCGAGAAGTATAGGGGATGTTATCACTGTGGCAAGGTTGGGCACCAGGTGAGGGATTGTTATGGCAGGTTAAAAGAATCCAGAGACTCTATAAATAGTAGGCCAGTGAGTCTCTTCTCAGCTTTAGGGCAACCTAGGTGTAGTGACAAGGCTAGTCCTGCTCTCAGTAGCATAGGGAAGTGCGAGAGTGGCAGTCAGTCTGTAGTAG
>JAYMFT010282630.1:0-10469 GCA_038088735.1 Panulirus argus | reverse complement strand
GGGTGTATGTTTGAAGGAATAGTGTTCCAACAATATTATATAGCTGCGAGGCATGGGCTATTGATAGAGTTGTAAGGAGGAGGATGGATGTGTTGGAAATGTTAAAAAAAAAATATGTGGCATTTGATGGTTTGATCGAGTAAGTAACGTAAGGGTAGGAGAGTGGTGTGGTAATAAAAAGTGTGGTTGAGAGAGCTGAAAAGGGTGTGTTAAAATTGTTTTGGACATATGGAGTGAATGAGTGAGGAAAGTTTGGCAAAGAGGATAATTGTTTCAGAGGTGGAGGGAACAAGAAGTGGGAGACCAAACTGGAGGTGGAAGGATGGAATGAAATGGATTTTGAGCAGCTGGGGCCTGAACATGCAGGAGGGTGAAAGGTGTGCATGGAATTGAGTGAAATGGAACAATGTGGTATACTGGGGTTGACATGCTGTCAATGGACTGAACGAGGGCATGTGAAATGTCTGGGGTAAACCATGGAAAGGTCTGTGGAGCCTAGATGTGGATAGGGAGCTGAGGTTTCGGTGCATTGCACATGACAGAGACTGAGTGTGAGTGAATGTGGCCTTTTCCTCTGTTTCCTTGCGCTACCTCACTGACACAGGGGGTGGCAGTGCTATTTCCTGTGGGGCAGGGTGGCGTCAGGAATGGATGGAGGCAAGCAAGTATGTATATGTACATATATATGTATATGTTGGTATGTTATGTATGTATTGTGCATATATGTATATATGTGTATGTGAGTGGCTGGATCTTCCTTCGTCTGTTTCCTGGCACTACCTTGCTAACGCGGGAAACAGCGATCAAGTACAATAAATAAATAAATACAAATATATATACACACACCCTAGCCTGAGCAATGTACCCTTTTTTTCCGACCAACCCATGGGGTGGATGAACGGCAGGGTTGACTGTGGATGGACTGCCATAACCCTGAGCAGCCTGAGTGCTTCACATTCAGGATTGCTAACCACTAATATGATGATTCCTGGACAGAAACAAATCCTATAAGACTTGACATGGTAAAATTGCCATTAACCTTTGTTTTGGAGGAATGATTCAATGCTACCTATGACCAGGAAATGTCATGGACCATTGGTTAGTCTGAGATGGATATCTTTTGCTGGCTTGTAGTCTAATTGTTAGGGTGCTGGCCTGCAACATGGTAAGACTGGGGTTTGAATCCTTGGCACCCCTAGGTAAATCATAATCATCTATTCCAAGTGTCCATTACGTGTTAAATTCTTTTTTCATGCTTGATGACCATTTCCAGCATTTGTGAGGTCATGCCAAGAACAGAAAAAGAACAGCCACATTTGCTCACACTCACTCTACAGTTGTCATGCGTAATGCATCAAAACCACAGCTCCCTATCCACAACCAAGTCCCACAGACCTCTCCATGGTTTACTTTGTATACTTCACATGCCCAGATCTCAACTGCTTAACAGCATGTCAACCTATGTGTACCTCATCGTTCCAATTCACTCTATTCTGTGCATGCCTTTCACCCTCCTGCACGTTTAAGCTGCAATCACTAAATCTTTTTCGCTCCATCCTTCCACCTCCAGTTTGGTCTCCCCCTTCTTGTTCCCTCCACTTCTGAGACATAGATCCTCTTTAACACCATCTACTCACTTATCCTCTACATGTCCAAACCATTTTGGCACACTTCAGTTCTCTCAACCACACTTTTTATTACTAAAAAACTCCCTCTGACCCTTTTATTACTTACCTATTCAAACCACCTTAAACAAAAAACTGTCCTCAAATATTTCATTTCCAACACATCCATCCTCCTCTGAACATCCTTATCCATAACCCATGCCTCGCATCCATTAACATTGTTGGTAGTACCATACGTTCAAACATACCCGTTTTTGCCCTACCAGATAACAACCTCTTATTCCACACATTCTTCATTGCTCCTAAAACCTTCACCCCCTCATCCACACTATGACTCACTTCTGCTTCCACTTGACACCATATCCATTCACATATCTAAAATACTTCACTTCTAATTTCTCTCCATTCAAACTCATACCCCATCTAATCTGTCCATCTACCTTGCTAAACCTAATAAGCTTGTTTTTTAACATTTACTCTACTACCTACTTTCACACACTTTTCCAAATTCAGTCACCAACTTCTGCCACTTCTCACATACTTTAATCTGCCACCAGTGCAGTGTCATCAGCAAACAACAACTGACCACTTCCCAGGTCCCATCATCCCCTACAGAATGCATAATTGCCCCTCTCCCTCAGACTCTTGCATTTACCTCTCTCACCATCCCATCCATGAACAAATTAAACAGTCATGGTGTCATTACACACACCTGCCACAAGCCAACCCTCACTTAGAACAATTCACTCATCTCTTCCTACTCGTACAAACCTTACACCTTGATATAAACTTCTCACTGCTTTCAGCAGCTTTCCTACCACATAATACATTCTTAAAACCTTCAGCAAGGCATCTCTATTTAACCTATCATATGCTTTCCCCAGATCCATACATACTACATACAAATTCCTTTCTCTAAGTATTTCTCTTACACATTCTCTAAAACAAACACCTGATCCACACCTACCACTTCTGAAACCAAAATGTTCCTCTCCAATATGATTCTCTTTACATGTCCTCACTCTCAATCATTTCTATCCCATACAACTTACCAAGTACACTCAACAAACTTATACCTCTATAGGTATGTAATAGTTGATAGGCAGCCAAAGACCAGTGAGGTATATTACCGCCTGGGTATGGTGGGGTTAGTTATGACTGAGTACTGAACCAAAGCTTCAGTGGTTGTCAAGTTGTACTCTTTTGACCCAGGTAACTTTTTTCTCTCTGCCTCACCTACACGTGGACTACAGACATTCTGTTCACAAACATGCAATCTCTCCACGTCACACTTGAAAACACTTACCTCACACAGCTCATTCTTTGAAACTAGATTTTCCAGTGGTTAGCATTGTGTGCTAACCCTGCCATTTGGCAAAATGGTAGGAACAACATAAGTAATAGGCAGGAGCATTCGGTATTAGAAGTCAGTAAGAACATACAGTAGTACCCTATGCAAACACTGTGCTAGACTTGCCCTCTGCCAGTGAGGCACTAAAGTAAAAGCGGCACTGGAGTTCACTAGTTATGGAGACTCTACTGTCATGGCCACCCCCATAAGGAAGTTCGAGAAGGGAGCAGGTATCAAAGATATAGACAGATAGATAGATAGCCTTTAAAGAATGGTACTACATGCACAATCCGCCAATCCTCAAGCACCTGACCATGATCCACACTTACACTGAATCCTAACAAACCAGTCAACAACAGAGTCATCCCCATTCTTAAGAAATTCACCTGCAATTCTAACCAATCCAGCTGCTTTGCCACATTTCATCCTACATAAGGCTTTCACCACCTCTCCTTACGACTAAATAACATGAACTGAAACAGCAACAGGTAACTGGGTCCTAACGAGGCCGTTTGTTTCCGTGAATGAGAATATAAGTTTGGATTATTTTGGAAAGTCATAAACATACAGATTCTCTGAAGATGAAAACTTTTACGCAAACATGTGGCATTGTTACCGAGGTGCAATTTTGTCAGTTGTGGATTTGAACGAAAATATTTTTCAAATATCTATAGTGCACCTTTCAACTTCACTAAGTGGTAATTCATTTTATATTAATAATCCTGTTGAAGAAAAAGTACTTAGCCTCACTTGAGGTAAAACGCTTGCCCAGGAACTTGTATCCATTACTACTGGTAAAATCAGATATTTATCCTTAAGTAGCTTACTAGATCGATATTAACAAAGACTAACTATTCTGAAAACCTGTATTATATAACCTCTCAACCTTCTCTTTAATTAAATCACCTCTTAACCTTCTCTTTTCTAAGATAAATTTATTCAATTCCTTGAGTTGGCTCTCACAGGATGTTTTTCAAACCAGGAATCATCTTGGCAGCTCGACTCTATACTCCCTCCATTCTGTCTTTCATCAAGTAGGGAGACCAAAAGTGAACACAGCATTCAAGATGAGGAACACACCAATTAGTTATAGTGATGATTAGTTACCAAGACTTAATTTCAAGTGTCCTTCCTATGAATCAAAGAATTTTGTTCGTCAATTTTACTGCTTTTGTGCACTTGCTTATCACCTCTTCCTCAATGATCTTTTGTAGCTCAACAGGATTCATATTGAAGTTTCCCTTTTCATTTCTACTACCAATATGTAAAACTCTGCACATATCAATATCAAAATTCATTAGCCATCTGTCAGCCCAGTCCACCAGTTCGTCACTGTTTGAAGTTGAAAATGTTCAGTCTCTGTCGTAGATTTATTTCTCACCTTAGTATCATCCACAGAGAGATCTTACAGTAAAGCCCATTATCAGTACTCTCAATATGCATGAGAAAGAAAACCAGTCCCAAGACTGATCCTTGTGGCACACCATCTGCTAATGTCTAACCAATCTGAGGCTTGACCAATAATCACTGCTCTACTTTTAGGCCAGTCAGCCAATTATCTAACCATCAAAGTAAAACCCATCTATAACTTGTGACAACTTTCAATAACCTTCGATGAAAAAGTTCATTGAATGCATTTTTCAAAGTCTAAATGGATGTCAACTGCTTTACTTTCATCAAGCATACTAATTGTTTCATAAAAGAAATCAAAAAGATTTGTCAAACAAACAATTTTGCCAAAAACCATGCTGGGAATCATTTATCAAGTGGCAGTCTTCCATATATCTAACACTCTTATCCCATATTATTGATTCCAGTAGTTTACCAACTAAAGATGTTAAGGAAACTGGGCAAGGATTCCCAGACAGTGATATACCTTTTTGTAATACTGATGATGCACTGGCAAATTTCCCCTCAGGAACACTTCCCAAAGCAAGAGACTTTTTAAAGACAAACAGCTAATATTTTAACTGTCTCATTTTTTGCCTCCTACAGTGTCCTTGGATAAAACTTATCTGGGTCTGCCACTTTATTTATTATCACGCCATTTAACACAAACAGCCTATCTTTACTTGTTATCTCAATGGAACTGGACTCAGGACATAAGATGTATCTTAACTCATAAATATAAATGCAAAGAAATTGTTTAAAGCCTTTGCTATGGCTGTGTTATCTTGCATTGTCACCATTTCCTGTAATTACTGGCCCAATGAACTGGGTAATGACCTAATTATAACACAATAAAACATTTTAGGATGCCTTTTGCTATTTTCAGCAATATATGCTTCATTCTGCATTTGCTTTGACATATAGGTCTTTTAGTTTCCCTGCAGAAATTTACATAATTTCCTCTGCCACGTTAGTCATTTGTCTCTGAATTCCTTTTGTGATGCTTTCTTAAGACAAAAAGCACTTCTTTATGTCATTGCTCCACCACTTCAGCCTAGTTCTAAAACAAGACTGTCTTAAACACAATGGCACATGTTTGCTCCCCTACTGTGAAAGTATTGCAGAATCTTTTCCAAGCTACAACCTTATCTTCATTGATGATATCATCCAAGGTTTGCCAGTCAAAAGCAATGCGAAGACCAGTGAAATTTGCAAGGTTGAAAATGTAGTATTTTTTCGTAACTTTCGTGCTCACCAACATTACAATCTATGTTGGGAGTTACCTCAAAAGTGATTTGTCAGTGATCGTTTGTTCCAAGTTTTTCTCCCTATCTATCTATCTATCCATGTGTCGCTGATGCCTGTTCCCAACTGGAACTCCCTCAAGGGGGTGGCCATGGCAATACTCTCTCCATAACTTGGGAACTCCAGTGCTGTTTCAGTGCCTCTCCCTCAAGAGCCCACTGGCAGAGGGCATCTCTAGCACAGTGTATAATGAGACTCCTGCCTATTGTTCCAACTGACTATTACTATCTAATGCTCCTGCCCAATGTTCCTACCTCCTGCTTCTACCTCATCTCTATCTAATGCTCCTGAATAAATGTTCCTACCTACTACTTCTATCTATTGCTCCTACCATTTTGCCACAAGGCAGGGCTAGTGCATAGTGCTCAATGCAGGAAAATCTATTGTTATGAAGAATGTACTGTGTGGGTTAAGCAGTCATGTTATGTATGACAAGGAGTGATAGTATGTTTGTGGAGAGAATGCCAGTGAGTCCACGTGTGAGTGAGGCAAAAAGAAAAGACAGCTACCTCGGTTGAAGGGGTGCAACTTGACAATAACTTAAGTGCAACCTCATTATGTAGCTGTCACTAACCCTCCTGCCACCCAAGTGGGTTATGCTGGTAATATACCTCCTTGTTTGTTGGTTGCCTACAGACTACCACCTACAGTACATCTATATATAAATATTTGTGTATTTAGGCTGATATCTCAGTTTTATTGAATATGACTGCTGATTCAGCATTTATCAGTTTTTGCTGATGTTCTCAACTTAACTAATGATTCTGTTATACTGCTCAGGTAGATTACCAATAAGCTGGCTAATGTTCATACCAAGGGTAGAGCCAAATTCAAGTGAATACGGTAGAATAATTTTTCTTGGATATACAGTAACATTGTGTCACTGTGTATACATTAACATGGTGTTGTACTTTAAAGAAGTATCAGCAAACATCAGGAACAAGAAAATGTCTTGGAACGTGAAGTGTGTGATGAGCACAAAAGGAAGTATAAATGAGGGAAACAGAAAGGTAAGTGACAACAAACTAGGAAGTGAAGGTGGCATATTCTGGACTGTTGTATGCTTGATATTTGAGTGGGAGATGTGCGGCATTTCAGACTAGGAGGTATGTGGACCAAGAGCACTGTAGTCCCAACAGCGCTGTGTGGTTGTTAGTCAAAGGTCCTACGTAAAAAAAAAAAAAAAAAAAAAAGTGGATGCATGTAATGGAAACTGAATGCCAAGAAAATGTGTGGGGTGAGAAGAGTTGACCATGAAAGGAGTTACACACTTGTGTGGCAGCTGGGAGCTGGGGGTGTGGATGACCCTGCTATGATAGCACACGGTATAGTGTGGTTGACTTTGCTGTAATGGTACAAGGTGCTGTGTGGCTGGCTGCTTTAAAGGTGCTACATGCAGATGAAGCTGCTGAGGTAGCAGAGTGTCGTGTGCAGCTGCAACAGAATAGGATGCTGCGTGGTTAATCCTGCTATGGCAAAAGTTATTGTGTGGCTGATTCTGCTGAGGTAGCAAAGGGCATTGCATGGCTGACTCTGTTGTGGTGGTAAAGGATGGTGTGTGGTTGACTCAAACGAGGTAAATGTGGCTGATCCAGATGTGGAAGTTAGGTAAAGCACTGTATTAGACTTGACTTTAAGTGTGCTGTGGTTGGGTTAGCTGTAGAAGCTGAGGGTAGTGCGGCTGACTCAGCTATGAGTGCTATGGCGAACTCTGCTGTGGATGCTGAGTCAACCGTGGCGATTGCTGGAGTTGCTGAGTTTTAAGTGTCATCGTTATATTTACAAATTTTCACTTCTATCACACACACTGAGGAATCGAGTGACGCCATTGCCATATGCATAACACTAAAGACGTCAGTATTTCCTACAAAAGTAAAGTATCTCGGTTATATCCTTCCTCACATGAAAACTCAAGCAGTCACAATAGTTTTCCCCAGAGTTGCATTATCCTGAAAATAAAAAATGAGGAATCAAGAGGAAGCATGTGCTCCCATCCCAAGCAGAAAATAACGAAGCATTCTTTCCTCAAGCAAATAAACAAATATGATTGTGTGAAGAACGTGTTTTGGATATATTCATGGATAATAGTGCAATCAATCGGACATAAGAGACAGAGGTTTTCTATGACAGGGTAATGCACATGTATTTCAAATGTAGCGCCCACAAAGCTGAACAACTGCTACTGTACCTATCACCAACAAGAGTTCCTCGACCACGTACATCACAACTCCTTACATATCACTTACCTGAACAAGCAACATGAAGAACATAAAACACCGATTATCACTTACCGCCTTTGCCACGGCCAGACATTTTGCAAGCTTGGGAGAATTAAGCAACACAAATCACTGCCTCCTCCTCTTCCCGGTATTCCTGATCTTTCTGTGCGCGGAATCAGTATTGAAAATATGGTGTTGACCAATGGTGGCGGGGTTCAGACCTGGCAGCCAGTCACGACTGAGGGTTTTGCCGCGCAAACGGAATGAGCCAATGAGAGGCTTGCGTTCACTGTGTCACAAATATTGTAAAAACTTTATAAAAATAAACGAGGTAGTTTAATTGATTATCTACCATGAAACGTAAATCATTAATATTGCTTTCTGCTCAGAAAAAATATTTTCATACAACTCTATATCATGCTTCATTTCTCAGTTGCACAAATAAAATTACATTATCGAATTGATGCTGTAAAATTTACCATGAAAAAATAATGTATACAAAACATACCTTTAATCTTCAATAATACCATAGATCATATCTGTACTTAAAAGGTTTAATGAATATGCAATATTTATAAAAACTAAATGATATGGCTTGGGGGTATACCTTTGTAAATACATTCTCCAAGAAAAATATTGATACTCAGGAATTATTGAGTAATGGCGATGAAGGGTAAAATTTTAGAATTATATAAGTTGAATTAAATGGACAAGTTACCATTGCGGAAGGATTTTATCACGAGATCAAAAATTTTTAATGTTGCCATGGTGATAGACAAGCTATCAGCTGTGTTTTGTTACGTACCCCAATATCTACCCTAATAGCCAAACACCCATAGATATAGGTAATTTAAACAATGTGTTGACTAAGATACATCTTGCTCGAAAAAATGAACTAAATTTGAATATTTCACCGAAGTGTAACAGAAATATAACTGATATTTGGGCATTTTAATGGGATAAATGCAGGCACTGTTATTGTCTGTGTCACTGGGTGTTTCTTTACAAGTTTATCTTAGTAAGTATGCACGAAAGACGTTCACTTGATATATATATTAACTTGGGACCAAAGTTTTGCTCCGTTGATGATGCCAGTGCATCTCTAAGGGAGCCCAACCACCCACTGCAGATTCCAAGCACCTTCTCCCGTACCTGCAGGTCCTCCTCCAACGTTTACCTGCATTTGGAACCTCAGCAACACTTCGTCCGCCAACATTTACCCAGGAACATATTACAAGAAGTGCCATTTTTTCCATATTCGTGTTGTGTATTATGTATTTAGCCGTACTCCCACAACTCACTAAAAAGAAATGACAATAGTACAGGTATACCCTTAAAACAGTATTGCTTTGTATTATCTAGTTTAATAAAGAATGGACAGTTACACTGAGTACCATCTTATCAATAATATTCAGAAATTTAATCCAAAAGAGCACTAATATTACAACTTTACAGTGTATATACATAAAAGATTAATACAAGATAGCCATTTTTTCTGACTAAAGTCATAGTGCTGTGTCATAGAGTTGAATTATTATCATCTGAATACCGATAGTTTCAGTTTTTCAAGACAGGGAGCTGTAAGCAAGTCCTTGAAGATCCGTGTTTTTCTGTTATCTGACCTACCCAAAGCAAACTTAATCAGACTGCATAACCAAACCAAACCAAACATAGGGTAAGGGATGAACCATTAGTAGAGGCTAAAATGTTAACGATTATAATGGGACAAACTGTCATCTGGGGCTAAAGTGTGGGTCAGCTGGCAAAGTTGTTGCCTCTGTCACACTGACCTGATCCTCACTCATGACAGTGCATGTATTGAAAATCATCAAAGTCTTCAAGAATTTTGATCAAAGCAGCTACACAAGGCTTGATTTGTCAAATTATACTGGAACCAATGGATATAAATTCCTGGGCAAAATTTTCTGCAACAGTGTTGTGCACATATAGAATGACTTACGAAAGAGAGTGATTGAAAGCAGTTTCATCGATAAGTTGAACAACAAACTTGAATCTTTTGCTTCAGAGCAATGACAACAATATTTGTGACTCATTAGTTACATGAAATGTTTGCAGTTCTTTTTAACATCTGAATGCCTTTCTACTCTTATCACGCTAATCTTGGAGTTTCTGACATCTGTTATTGCAAACACCTCAAAAGGACCTAGTGGTCTGTTGCTATATGAATTCCTTTGTTTTCCTTTGCATAATGTGGGCTTGCAAGTTCAGGAAATATATTTATAGTCACACCAGCTGTAATGAATAGAAAAATAGTAATTCTACCTGGGTCTATATGACAGCCACAGTGAATGGGTTTATGATTTCTTTTTTTTATTATGTTGAAGGCTGCAGTCACAGACAAAAGACCACATTGAGGCCGGGCCTTAATTAAAACATAGAGAATAATGAAAGGGAAAGTATTTACAAATTTTTGAGGAAGTAAAAGATCTGTCTTTTGAAATGACCTGAGAAGGTAGAGAGTTCTAAAGCTTCGATATGTAGAGAAAGAAGCAGTTATCAAAATGGCACACCCTTGAGTTGCCAATGGCCACACAATAATCATGTGATGCAGCAGCTTGC
>JAYMFT010282629.1:0-24011 GCA_038088735.1 Panulirus argus | reverse complement strand
ATATATATATATATATATATATATATTGGTAGCAGCTCTTCTTGTAAATAATTGCTAAAATGGCCAGATAACTGGTCTTCGGATTCTTTCCAAGTTTATCAAGCTGAGTAACTTCTGTTTTTACGTAGGTTGTGTAAGATACTTCCAAGGGTAGTCTCGACGTTTCGATCTGAATCCATCAAATCATCATCAGGAGCGTTTGTAGAGGTCAGTGGAGCGGCTGGGAATGATTGCAGGTTTGAATGAGTAAATAATATTGATGATAGAAAAGATACTTCAGAGAAGAGGGACAAAAGGGTAAGGGAATGAGTGGAAGGGTCAGTTTTGAGGAAGTGAAATTTAGTAGAAGGTAAAGAGCCAGGACTCAACCCAGCGCGCATTGAATGAGCTAAGCGTGGATAAGATAGGACAGGACAACTGTGGTATGCCACGTTTGAGATGTCTGAATGCGCATTTTTTTTTTTTTTTTTTTTTTAAGTACAAGGAGGAGGAGGATGTGCGTGGAGAGCATTGCTTGTGCTTATGACGCTAGTCACTTAGCATGTCGTCACAATCTTTGCAAGGATTTGATGTTGAGATGTTATTCAGAATTCTTTTTGCTTAATATATGGGATCAGGATAGTTTCCAGGGAATCTATTGAAGAGATTATTAGGGTTGTCCATCTCGATGAGGTTACTGAAGAAGAGTAATCCAGGAGTCATGATGGAGCTCAAAAAGTTCCAATTGCCTATCACCAAGGTATTTCTAGTAGATGTTTAGGGCTGATATCTTTGCTCTCTCATACAGGTCTGCTTTCTTGGTGAAATGATGCCTTTTGATGTTAAAGAGCCACCTCTGCAGGAAGAATGTCCTAGTGTGGCACAAGACTGTTAATACAGGAAAGCAGCCACATTAACGTTCAGTGCCAGAAGACCTTCTCAAGGAAGAATGTTTTAGTGTGGCACAAGACTGTCCATACTAATGAGAATCCACAGAAGTGTGCAGTTCCAAAAAGACCCTCTCCAGGAAGAATGTTCTGGTGTGGGTGCAAAACTGTTAATACAGGAGAGAAGACACTTGAATGTTCACAGTGCCAAAAGACCTACTAATGGCAAACTGATTTAATGGGGTACATGATGAATACAAGATAGAAGTCATACAAACGTTTAGCGCCAAAAGACTTTTTTCCCCGAAGATTCATGTCATGGAATACATAAATGTTCATACTGGTGAGAAGCCATAAAAGTGTTCAAGTTGTCAGAAGCCCTTCTCCCAGAGAAATATTTTAACGAATCACATGACCATTTACACAGGAGAGAAACCATATGAATCTTCAGTGCCAAATGGCCTTCTCCCAAAGAAGTGCTTTGGTGAGCCACATGAATATCATTTGAGAGAGAAGCTCTATGAATGTTTATATTGCCAGAGACCTTCCTGAAAAGTATAGGAAAGCACAACTATGCATACTGGAAAGAAGCCATATTAATGTTCACAGTGTTAAAAGACTTCCTCCTATGGGAGCACTTTCATGCAGCACATAACATTTCATACAGTGAAAAGCCATATTATTGTTCCCAATGCCTGAAGATCTTTGCCTGCAGGAGATATGCAGTGAAGCACATTACTTCTTCGACAGGAGAGCATCCAAATGAATGTTCACTTTGCCAAAAGACTTGTTTGGTCCAGTGTATAAAGTTCATATAGGTGAGAAGCCATTCATTGGCCTTTGGTCACTATAATGAAGCTTCCACTACAAAGCTGGTCAAGCAAGCCACTGTTCCTGCCATGATGAATATTTGTATGACAAGATCCTGCCCTGCCAACAGATAAGTCTGGTATCCCTGAGGAAGTGAAACTGTAAGTTTGTAATTGTGCAGAATTTTTTTGTATATGAGTTGGACCATTAACCAGAAGTAACCAGAATTGTTCCTCAGTAATATGTTATGGCAGGGGTGGATGACCTAACAAAGATAATGAGGAGTTTTGAACTTTAAGAAGCTCATCCCTGCTAGAGATAAAAAATAAATCCCACTGCCCGTTAAGTTGTTAACTTAGGTTCTAGTCTAAATAGAAGCTTCTCAGTGCACTTTTTTTATTCTTTGACATACCTTTGACTTTTGTACTGTGTTACAATTCTGCTATTTCTTTACATGACAGTGTCTAGATACCAGTATAGCCAGTGTTGGTTTTATCTGCTTACTCTTTGTCTAGGCATTTAAACAATCTCATGCCTTCTTATGTGGAAGTAAATAATAGCAAAATCCTCCAGACAACTCATGACACACTCCTCAGCCAAGGAACAACTCTTATGTATGGCTGAAATACAGAAATAAATAAGAGGTCATGCTCTCAAGTAAACAATTTGACATTTGTGTGGTCTTTATTAATGCTATATATTTAGAGACAAGTATATCATTTGCAGTTTAATGAGTTGAATTTTACAGGAGTAAAGCTGTATTTTCTACCCTCATAAAATTAAATTATACTTCTCAGTACTCTGCACCAAAAACATGATTATCCATGGAGGACCACTGGTAGTGCTAAGTGAATTTTCTCATGTACACAATTCAAAAACACACCAAATGTAAGATCAACTAGGGAAACCTTTGGCTACAGTGTGTTAATCTTCCCACTCCATCGTTCATTCACAGAAACAAATGAACATAGAAATTTCAGAGGCATAACAAGATCACAGGCAAGTTAATGCTTATTTTCTCACTATCATCAATAGTTGTAAATCCTGTCATGTAATATCATGAATTTTTATGCCAATTCTGTCAAGTGATCAGCATTATGATGCTAAGGGCATAATCACAGAGGGATGGGTCTGGGAACCAGAACACCCATTTTGACTAAGGGCCCCTCCTCATTTTCTCAAATCTTGGTTATACCCCACAGGACAACTTGTTTCTCAAGCTTCTACTAAAATTCAATTTTATGACCTTTCTTAGATTATAAAGTTTCATATTACCATGTATAGTGGTTTTACAAAATGTGGGATAAGCTTGAAAAAGTCATGCTCATGAAGTAAGAGCCAAGAAGTGTACAAAAAATTTTCTGTTTTTCATTGAACTTATTCTTAGGACATTTACAAAATATTAGGAATGATTTGTAACTTTAATACCTATAATTTGAAAAAAGATTTTGCTGAAAAATCTATAAAGCTTCTACTTATTGATTTAGTCATTAAATCTTTGGTTTGTGAAAAATAAGATTAAATTCCAAGGATCATGTAAGATTTTCATGGTAAAAGATTCATTTAAAGTAGGAACATAATACAAAATCCACTGTTGCAGCCACTGGACGAAAGGGTTTTCTGAAATGAGTGTATGATATGGTCCTAAACAACTTGACACAAATATCTTCTGCATATAAATCTTCTTCCTTGAAAGTTAATCATAACCAGTGTGTTCAATGCCTGTGTATGTTACACTGTCTCCATGTCCTGTATTTGAGCAGTATAGAACTTCATTTTTTCAAGAATTAGGGCACATTTACTCTTATAGCACATTACAGTAAGAAGTCATTGATTTTTTGCCTTGTCTTTCCAGTGAAACATTATGAAGTGACTAAACACTAACAATGCTAATTCTGCCATATCTAAATCAGCAAAGCACTACATAGTTTGCATAAACATGCGTGATGACCTATGACTGTAACTGTTATGACTATGCATGTTACACTACAAGATATACTGTACTACCATGCAGGCTTTATTGTAATACATTTATAATACACTGAAACATTAAAACTTGAATTAATATATACAGTAATTTTCTATTCAACATCGTATTATTTTTTACCAAACTAAAGAAATTTAGTTCTGATGCTGAACCTGTGTCACTTGAGTACACTTGAAATGTATGCAACAAGAATGACACAGGAATACTACTACTATAATTACACAAGTTCAGAATACAATGGAGATGATGATGATTGACTGACTAGCATCCAAGCCAACCTGTCATTAGTATATGATGATAAATGTTGATGCAAAATGGAAATGACAGCCTTTAAGAAATAATCATGATGATCTATCTCACAATTTTTTTTATGATGCAGGCATATTCAGTACCAAAAAAATTCGTATCTATATTCACAGTGAGATTTGCATCCTTGTATTTTCTAGTAGCTTTAAATGGTTAGGTTAAATGTAAGCAGCATCATTATGGAGGCCTTCTACCATCTACTATCAAAAGCAAGTCATTCAATTAATTGGGAACAACTTATCATAAAACTTATGTGTAAATAATCCAAAAGGTTTGAAGTTTATCCTTTAATTACCAATGGTTCATATATTTGCGAAAAATTTTAACAAGCCTATGTCTTTTCTCTAAGCTACTATCTTCAGTGTTGTTCACGCAATAGTTTTTCTTTTTACTATATACACATAAATTATGTACAAAAATAAATGAAATTGCACAGCTCAGATACTAAATTTGACAAACATAGTATGATATGATTAAAATAGCAGCAGAATTTCAATCTTGATTTCATACTGCAACATAATTTCATCATAGAAAGTTATTGGTTAAGGGAAAGCTTCATTTGTTTTGATACTTTTTGCCAGTCAGACACATGTATATTAAACTGATTTGATTATCTCCACAATATTTTGTACACCAATCATTACACTCAAGAAAATCATAATTCTTACACACATACAGCATGTCAACAACATATAATTAGATCAGCTTTCATATTCAATCAAATAGTTTAGGGTTAACTTCATATTGAGGCATAATTCCAAAAGTTTCACTCAGTATACAGTTCTGTGATTTGGTGAAACCCTATAACATATAAAGTTAAGAGAGTATATTTTCATTCTACTTATATGTTTGCTTCATGATGGATAGGTTTTCTAGAAGAACCTTTATGACTGATAAATTATACTGCCAGAATCCAGTTTTATGATCTTCCAATGAAAGGTTCCAAGAGGAACATTCACCATTCATGTATCAAGGGGACTTTCTTTGAAATGCCTCAAAAGGGTGTAGCATGTTGGTTGTATTCTTTTCCTTGGACCATTGTGCACTCTAGGGACGAGTGTTAAGTAGCCACAAAACATAAATCTTGCTTTATTAATGTTCAGTACACTAATTTTCCTGCTCTTCTTAAAAGGGAACTACCAAAAGAAATAAAAAATGAATAACAAAAAATCTGGGATTCTTATGGTATCTTTCTCATAATGATGTCACATTTCCTTTAGCTTCAGCTATGAGTTAGCATTACATCATGACATAATAATTACATGTGTTACATTTGCTATCATTTATCAAAAACTGGCATCTTTTCTAAAGAAGAGGGGTTGTAAATATATATAGGATACGTTCACATTACTTTAACTGGTGAGTATTCAAAAAGGCTAAACAGAAAAAAATGCAAGATCAAGGAAGGGGAGTAACAAGAGATAGGTAAATAGAATTTGCCCTAATGTTATGATTCCTGAATTCAATAGAGAGTTGGGACCACAGCTTTCAAAATCCCTATCATCAGTTTTTCCTCCTCGGAGAAAGCTAAGGGTGTACAGTTTGTGTGTGTACATACTGTACTTATCTATGCTTTCAGGGAAAAAGATGCATGGTAATGAAGCCCCTATTACTCACCTTATTATTTCTATGATATGCTTTTCTGAAAATTTCCAATAGTCATTACATGTACATAGATTGTTCTAATATGTCTATCTATCTCTATATCTCTCACGTCCATTCCAATTGGAACTCCCTCAAAGGGGTGGCCACGGCAACAGAGTCTCCATAACTAAAGAAGTCCAGCGCTGCTTCTTAGCCTTTAGTGCCTCACCCTTAACAGGCCACTGGTAGAGGGCAACCCTAGCTCAGTGTTTGTAGAGGCTCCTACCTAATGTTCCTAATGACTACTTCTATCTAATACTCCTACCTACTACTTCTATCCTAGTGTTTCTACCTAATGCTCCTGCCTTAATTTTCCTACCTACTATTTCTACTACTGCTCCTACCATTTTGCGAAAAGATAAGGCTAGCGCAGAGTGCTCACCACAGGAAAATCTAGCTGTGTGAGTTAAGTGTTGTCAAGTGTTATAAATGACAAGGTGCAGTTGATGTTAATGAACTCTGATGAATTAGGCACATGATCAGTGACATTCTTCAAATGCTTTTACCAAGTTTGATTGACAAAACAGGCAGTGATTTGTTATGTCATAAATCACATCATCATAAACTTTCTGAAAATACAATTGATACCAGATAATATAAAGATCAGGAGTACAGTGCATATTCTACATTTAAAGGGATAATTTTTTATCATTTAAAATTTACATATTAGTACATGATGAGAGTCTCGTATGTGAATTCCACTTAGTTCTAATGAACTGAACACTAATGTCAGTAAAGAACATTATTGTTAAGAGAGAAATTGTCAGAAAACTGTATGTAAACGTTTTACACCTTCTACAGTACTCAAAGTAAATTACTGAGCTATATAAATCCCAGAGAATATTGCATTACAAGATCTCACCAGTTCTGTGCCACATACAGTATATGATGTATCATCCTAAGGTATGACCTTCGGTATATGTGTATTTAAGATTACTCTTCTATTTCTTTTCAACTGCTTATCATAAGGCAGTGACCAACATGTGCAAATTACTCATGCCATTTATGATTTATCATTTGTTAAGCACATTAGACTAGTAAAATATTTTCTATGAACAATGTTGAGAACACTTATTGTTCCAACAGCTTACAAACAAGTAAAATCATTGTTATTTTCTTTATTACATTGGTTCTTCTTGCAATGTACATTTGTTGGTATATAATCAATGAAATAAAAATGGCTAAATGACAGAGGATGGTAAATGGTTGTGTAAACAAACATTAACTTAAACTGCAGATACCATTTGCAGATGGGTTTCACTCAGTAACATTCTCCCCTGAGGAGTAGAGAGTCATTAGTGGCAGGAACTTTTTATGAAAGTTCCAAAAGAACCATATCACAAGGGCAGTGTTACCTACACTTTTTACACAAAATGTTTTATTCACTAAAGGATAGTCTCCCTTTGAAGACAATAAACAATAACATTTGTAGTAATAAAATGTTTGTGTTCCCCTCCATAAGCATTAAGTACTCTCCTATTCTCAAAATGCGATATTTTCATTCTAAATTTCAGATGAGGCTCTGAGTTGGTTCAACTCATCAGTGAATGAAGGATGAATAAAAGCATTTTTGTTTGTCTCACCACAGGAAATATTACTGCCAGCTTTCATGATGTACTAGCCTCAATAAATATTATTGGCAGCTTTCATAACTCAATAACTATTAATAGCAACTTTCAGGGTTTATCAAACCTTTCTGAACACCTATTAGAAGAATAACAATGACCTTTTCCCACTCAATGCATATCATATAAACCTATATGCAGATGACATCAATCTTTATGGCAATCTTTTCTGTGACCGGTGAAAAGCCTAAACCATCTCCCCTCTGACTCCCTGAAAGCAACTTTTCATTTCTGATCTAAGAGTAATAAATTGCTGCCTTGTAATTTTCAGCAAAAACCATTTCTTACAAACAAGTCAATTCCCAATCACCTCTTACATCCGAAAACTTATCAGCTGTACCCCTGCTTTTACAAAATTTCTAGATTCACCATAAAGTAGTGTCCTTCATGGCAGCAGTAAATTGATGAACATTCTAAAGATGCCTAAAAAACTTGGCTTTCCTTTCCATGGTTGTACAACTTTGTGGAGGTACATCCCAATCATCTCAAATTCTTCTTGACACACTATGGTCAACAGCTTTATTCCTGATGTTTAGCCTAACACTCGTTTCTGACCTACAATATCTTTTTTTTTTTTTCATTATGTAGACTCTCACTTGTAAGAACCTAGACTCTGATCATAACTTCATCATTTAATATCAATATATTGTTAAAGTCCCCTATATTCACTCATCTAATATCGTTTCATCTTCTGTTCCCCACATCTCTCATGTATGAAACTTTTACCCTGCATGTGTTATCCATTTGTGCACGTACTCTGCAGCTTTTAGGATATTTTAAAGTGGTATCTCTCATCATAGTGGGTAGTAGTTGGTGACCAACCAACAAGCAGGGAGGTATATTACCACTACTATCTGCCTGGGTACCAGGAGAGTTTGTGATGTCTATGTAGTGAGCCAGCACTTCAGTGGTTGTCAAGTTGCACTCCTCTGATCCAGGTAGCTGTCTTTTCTTTCTGTCCCACCCAAATGTGTACTACTGGCATTCTGTCCACAAACATGCAGTCTCTCTTTGTTGTACATAACACTTGACAACACTTAACTCACACAGCTCATTCTTCGTAACTCTAGATTTCCTGCGGTGAGCAGTATGCACTCACCCTGCCTTTTGGCAAATTGTTAGGAGTAATAAACAGAAGTAGTGGGTAGGAACATTTAGTTATGAGAATTAGGTAGAAACATTAGTTAGAAGTGGTAGGTATGAACATTAGGTAGGAGCATTAGGTAGAAGTAGTTTATAGGAACATTATGTAGGAGCTTCTGCAAACACTACACTAGACTTGCCCTCTGCCAGTGCCCTGTTATGGGTGAGGCACTAAAGGCTATGAAGTGGCACAGGAGTTCACTGGTTATTTAGATGCTATTACCATGGCCATCCCCTTGAGGGAGTTCCAGTTTGGAACAGGCATCAAAGATATACATAGATAGATATCTCTCATCATCTTAATTCTCATAAGTTACATAGTGCAAACATTGCCTGCAAACAAAATTCAGTGTTCATATTATCACTTGATGTGTTGCTATTGTCATGTGAATCTTCCCATGTTACTCTCCTGTGCAGAATGTAGCTACATGAAGAATCCTTCACAACTCAAAAGCATCTACATACTAGTTACATTTCCCCTACACAACTTACAGTTAAACATTTTAGTGAGTGCTTCACACCCTCATTGCAGTATATTACTTCATTTTCTTGCATGAATACTATTTCTTCCAGCATGTAGAGGAAACTGAATCTTGATTTCATTTCTCAATGGCGTGATATTCAAAGAACTACATGCCATCATTAAAATCATCTTTGGTATTTGTACCTAAATAATCGGTATAATTTGATAGCTTCTGTATGAGATCATTGTAAGTAAATTAGTGTGAAGTATATAATACATGAATGCTATTTCTCCATCCATCTACATATGCACATATTCCATGAGAAAACAGCATATATATGTAGTGCTCAGAAATTTCAGCAAGTGTTTTTGCAAGTAATTCCTGTACCTTTCTGAGTGTTACTACTGATGAGATTAATGAATTTCACATAATAAGTTGATTAGGGGAATTTTTTAATATTTTTCAAAATAAAACTTGTGAAGATTATCTGAAATATGAAATACTTTTCACAACCAGTTTCATAATACAATTATGCTGCAATGAACACTAGGTGAGAGCTAACACATTTTAATCTGTCTGTCTGTCATTACAACAGATGGCAGTAATTTTAATGTAGCATTTACTGAATGTGCTTGCCTTTTTTACTGTTGGTGAGACATTTGGATGTTACTATTATATCAATTTATCTGTAATCTCATTCTAGGTAAAGATTAGTGTGCCGCCAACCAATCAAGGGGCCTTTTTTTATATCTATCATACTGTTAAAACTAGAGCCACTTTGTGATGCTTCATAGAGCATTCAACAGCAATTATCAGTATTCCTTAATATGTGTGGCTTTAGCTATTTCAGGTATGTGCTTCTGCTACTAATCACTTAAACACAAACTTTTTTACCTCCAAATGTCTATTCAGAAAACTGAGTACCTGAAGTATATATCATTAGAAATCTGCATAGACAACAAAGATATTATCCAATAGAGTGGAACACCTCTTTAGATTCGTAAATATTTGAAAACATTTATGGTTCTAATTTCACGATCACTCAACTCTCTCAAACAAAAGTAAATTTTGTAGATTATAGTTTCTTGTTTTGAATCTGTTTGTGCAAGTACATTTACTGAGTTTCTGAAAGATTCCTAAGATTGATTATCTTAGCAAAGTTGAATCCTTGCTAAATGGAAATGCAAGGTAAGCACTTTTCCATAAAGAGATCTTCAGTACACTGAATTATTTCAGTGTTCATATTTCACACAACATTTTATGGCACAGCATTTGGTACATAACATAAACACCACCTTAGATACTATGTTACAAGTATTTACTTTTCATGTTTGAATACCTTACTCATGTCCACCAGGAGTCCTCTTATTTGCAGTGACCTAAATAGTGATGTTTCACAGTTACAGCATTTGAGAATTAGGGTACAGGCTTGAAAAGCAGCTAATGAAAGCCCATAGTTGCAATGGATTTGACAATCATTTTCTTTATTTAAATATATGAAATATTCTTTTCCTTTCCCAAGAAGAGAAAATTTCAGGCCATTTTATGATATTCTTTAGCATCACGCATTATATAATGAAGTCATGGTAAAATGCTTTTTGATTCACATCCCACTCACAGGCAAATTACACTTCATTTCACATTTCATCTAACGGTAGTCAGCTTATTAGCCACAGACAGTAGTGAAGTAATCCTTGCTCTTATCTTAGTTACTATTGCATCTACCCATTCTTTTCTAATTATTTTCTTATAAGGATGATTATATATCTCAGCAAGTGTTTGATATGGATAAGGCTGGCTTCTTTTGGAAAAGGATACCTGTCAGCTAGCAAGGACAGGAAGACTGTTTCGGGGTTCAATACTGCAAGCAATTGCTTACTGCTTGTACTGGAAAGGAATGCTGAGGGTTTTATTTTGCTTAAGGCCTTACTAGTGCTTCATTCAGAAGACCCATGGCTGTTAAGGTCTCTATAGAGTCTGTATTACTTGTGATTTAACAGCATTTGCTTAAGCAGACTGATTTAAGAGATGATGTAAAACAAGCTGAGTTTCCCTTCTCGTTAATCGTCTCTCTACTCCATCCCACTCCAGGATCACCTTAAGTCTTCATCACCGTATTTTCTAGTAACTTTCCATTACCCAATGTAGTAGATCTTTGTGTGTTGTGTGGTTGCTATTCTCAAATATTCTAAAAAAAAATTCATACATTCATTATTACACTTACCTAGAATATGATTTTATAAGTAAAATTATGTACTATTCAATGTGGTGAATCATTATTTACATGTACTATGTACCCTTTAATTTATACTGTTATGCTGCCAGGTTTATGAGATCCAACAGGAATACTGATAGACATACATACAATGTGTAGTGCTTTTGGAAAAATTTTTGCCTCACACAATTTATATGTTTACTAAAGGTTTTCATCTCTTATATCTATCATCTTGTAAGAGTGTTATAGCTTCATAAGAGGTTGTTGCATCTTTTGGCAGTGTGCAGCAAGCCACTTTAAGGACATTAATAGTTGTATATTTATCTTCAACAGAGAGGTGACCAATTCAGCTGCAGTATATCAGTGAACCAACAAAAATATTTGCTATGGGGTCTACACCCCTGCTGCAGTGAGTGGGTTATATATCATCAAAACTGAATAATGAAAGACCATGGTAAGCTGTTCTGAAGTTGCTTTGTATACATTCCATACTTAAGAGTTAGATGCACACTGGATCTCATAAACTCAATTTACAACATCCAGGCTTGCAACAGGCTTTCCAAGAAAGTAGGTCTGTCATAACTTGGGGGCTTCCAATTTTATATTGCTTCAGTGCATTACGCTTGAGAGCTGATGAGAGCAAATGAGGCCATTTCTTTATCTGTTCCTGGTGCTGCCTCACTAAATCAGAAAACAGCAAACGGCAAACACTCACACACACACACAGATTGTATAAGAGGAGAAAGTTGAAAAGAAATGTGATTAAAAGTAAATGCAGTAGAGTGACAAGAGTTAGGTTATTTGGAGTGTGAGTTTGAATGGAGAGAACTTAAGGGAAGTGTAGTGTTTCAGATACCTAGGAATGGATATGGCAGCAAATGAAACCATGGAAGCTGTAGGCTGGGTTATGGGGCAAAGATCTTAGGTACATTGAAGAATGTAAAGGAAGAGAGCTCATTGTCTTAGAGGAAAAATATGGGTAAGTTTGATGGTTTAGTAGTCCCATCCATACTTTATGGATGTGAAGCATGGGATGTAGAATAAGGTGTAAAAAACAAGGTGAATGTGTTAGAAATATAATGTTCAAGGACACTATGTGGTGTGAGGATGGTTGATCGAATAAGAAATGAACGGGTAAGAGAAGTGGAGGGAAGAAGAAGAACAGGAGGACCATACTGGAGATGGAAAGATAACGAGAAAAAGATTTTCCTACCCCAGGAATCAGGGAGCTGGCCATGTCCCCCAGGTACAACCACAGGTCAAGAAGTGTAGTGATGTATACATGGCTGTGTCAGGTGATTGCTGGATGGTTTAGAAGCAAATGTTCAGCATCTCTAGATTCAGTGTTGCATGAGGGATCCTGTGGTAATGCTGAACTGGTATAAGTAATACTTTGAAGATGGAAAACTAGTTAGTTTAAGATTAGTCAAGAAATTTGTAAGAATTTACAACTTTGTGGGAATAAAATCATAATCATACTAATTTTATACCTACGTCATAATTTTGGCCATTCTTTGGATATTTCAGGCATCCTCTATCCCTATGTACGATGAAATATAGTTGGAGTTAGTTACAGCAATTTTGATTTGAAGCAACACAGATGTCTTAAGAGATCTCTTAACAGTAGCATATGAGCAGTTTATCTTTGAAATCAAAAGAGAAGTGTGCTGTAGCTTTCAGTAACACATGACAGGTTTTTCTTTTTAATCAAACCTTGCTTATTACTACGGAACAACCATTACCTACGTTGTCTTTGTCAGTGGACTGTTGTTCTGAGGGTTTTTAATTTTTTACATGTATCAGTTGGTGGATGCCACCTCTCCCTCATCATAACTCGGTGTTTCTTGTGCCCCTGTCTCTTGGAATCCTTCCGGAATTTCCTCCTCAGTAGGTTGGAGAATTTCATCATTTGACTGTGGTCCTTCAATGTGTGAAGGGGCAAAACTTGCTATGTCACTGGTAATGTCTCCTGCAGGTAGAACATCAAGGGGTTGTCTGTGATTGGTGGTGGCAGGGTGGTTCTGACGTCGGCCAGTTTTCCTACCACGGCCACGAGAATTGCGACCCTGGCTGCAATTCTTTCGACAGTTTTTCCTACAGGTTTTAGGGCAACCCTGACTGCGATTCTTTCTGCATCTTCTACCACAGGTCTTGCGGCAATTTTTCTGGCAGTTCTTACGAACACCCCTGCGGCGATCTGAGTTTGGCTGTTGTGGTCGTGGTGGTTCTTGACTAAGGGAAGGAGTCTCCAAGTTATTTGTGATTAGATTGGGGTCAGAACAGTTCAGGCCTCGTCGAAACATCTTGAGAGCTTGACGAAGGGGCTGTGAAAGATAAGAGTTTTCAGTGATAGTAGCAATGAAAATAAGTATGGGATATTAAAAAACAAATCTAGCATGTTTAAGAAATATACTATAAACAAATAAAATCTACAGCCCTGGTGGAGAATATGAACAACTTCATCCAGGATTTTCAGTTTATATCTTTAATTTCCATGACACAATATATCTTTTGGTGATAGGCAACAATGCTGTTATTTCTTCCAAAGAGGATCTAGCTAATGAGCTAGAGAAATAAAGCATAGCTTGCCTCTACTGCATTAGTTGGTTCTCATTATTAATATATAGCCCATAGATGGTCTAAAAATCTCCTTACTTAAATTGAAGCTCAGAGGATCCAGAAACACTAATAAAAAACAATATTTATTTGATACTTCTGACAAAGATCAAAGTATGTATGTAATATGCTGGTAGGTAAATGATCAGGCCGGTTGCCCATGTTGCATGAAGCCGTATCATGGATGAGCAGTGAGATCCAAAGAGCCATTAGGCAGTTGAAGATGTTCTTATATACAATCTGGTTAGCATTCTGGCAGTCATTTTCAGATGTCCTACACTGACATCAGTCCAATTTTGCTGGCCAGTCTCACCCTTAATTCTCGAATCAATGGCTCCCTAAAGTTCACAAAAATTGTTGTCATTGCTGTTCAATTAATAATTTTTAATTTTCATGTTGAAGACTCCAGTCACAGAAGTCCACATCAATGTTGGACCTTAACTGTAGTATAGAGAGAATTTTGAAAAGTAAAAGGAAAGACAAGGAAAAATATTTACGAATTTTGGAGGAAGTGAAAAACCTGTCTTTTAAAATGTGCCAGGTCACAGTTATTGGGAAAGGCATGTGAGGGTACAAGCGAAATGAGAGAGCCACTTTTCCTCTGGGAAAGATGCATAACAATAATTTGAAGGTAAAAACCACAATCTACCCTAAGGGACACGTTCCTCGTACATGATCAAGAAAGACCTTCCAAAATGCTCCTCAGTAATGTGGTTAGTAGAGTTACTGGGTTTTGTCTATTGGCCCGGGTTCAGTTCATGGCGTAGGCAAATTGCATGCAGCCCACCCAGTGGTCTGGTAAATTCATCGCTTGGTTTGTAGTTAAATGGGTACCAAGGTTGCTCAAGCTACCTTGAAAAGGGTCTTTGCCCGGGAATCCTGACAGGACCTAAACATAATCAGGGGTTATTTTACCCTAAAACGATTCCTTTCCCATGATCCAGCGGCAGCCTCACTGACATAGGCTTTGTCCATGAACGGAATTTTGGATAATGACAAGCTAGTAGCTTTCTTTTGCAGTGACCTCAGCAGAACGATAAATTCATTATTTTACTTATAGATAACTTCTTAAACACCGTAAGATGCTTTTTCGAACGAGACGAGCACGAAGGAAAAGAGACTACAAAGTCTAAGGTAATACATTCCCGTATGGGAAAATATGGTATACATTTTGACTTACCTGAATCCTTTTAGGCATTATCAGAGGGCCCGAAAAGTCCCTCGTTATACATGATATTTAACTCAAAGGACATCTGTCGGCTACAGAAGCCCTATAACTCCATATCGACATCTGTCTGTTACAGTGAAGCCCCAAATCCATCATCGAGATTTCTTTCTCTCTAAACAAACAAAACAAAAAATAATAAGACTCGCTAATTCAGTAGGTTATAGAATTTTCAGGGGGTCCTCTTGGCCATAGGAAGGAAAGAAGTGTAATTTGTACCTTCTTCGAGTCTCTGTTTCCCGAAACAAAAGAATCTCGGTGGTTCGTGAGGGTTTGTGAGAGGGTCGTTGAAAATAAATTCTATCCTTGCAGTTCTTAAGGATGGATTAACTAACGAAAACTTGTAGCACTAGATTTTCTACAGAGAGGGGAGTTTCTCCTTACTTTATGGGTGACTCGACCTGCTATCTTGGAAATACATACTTCTCTTCCGTTATTACAGAGTCCCTCTCTTGAGTTGCTGGAACTACGCACGAAACGAAGCTATTGAGAACCAAAGAACTGAAAGCGGAATGAGAACTCTTGCTATGCCATAAGTTACCACATCTTACGAAATTTGTTCTCACTTAACAGCACTCCATTTTGAATTCCATTGTTTCACAACACATACTACATGTCAATGAATGGATTTAGTGCAAAGTACTTTGACACATACGTAGCTGATAAACAGCTTTGTAAACTACGTTAGCCTAGATAACAAATACCTTTTGTTAAGAAAGCTACCGTGCATTTCCCTACAATACTTATAGGGCACAGCAGCTTCTTACCAAATATAACCAAATTATTCAGGGACTTTTACACCTATCCATAGGTCCGAGTTGTATTTTAGGCCTAATCTTATCAGCAGTGACTTCTTTAGATTCGAAGGTGTTATATCTTACGATTTACAGGCATCTGTGGTCTACAGACACCAGTGGCACTGCTATGCTGCAGGGCATATTGACAAAGTAAAACGCCAGTTAAAGATACAAATCTTGAATGTAATTGAAAGTCATTTAGGACTAACCGGTAATCCACTGGCTCCAGCAGTGCAGAGCTCTCAATAACGGAGTCTCTTAACCGTAAGAGAAAAGCCCTTTTTAACAGCCTACAAAACGTCCTTAAACCTCTTGTGTTTTTTAATAACCTTTCTTAATTCCGTTCGGTCATGCAGAAACGAGTTTTTACGTCAAAGGAATTTTGTTTGTCATTGTATCTTTGCTCAGTTATATCATTCATTGTTTGCATTTTTATGCTAGGTTTTTGCATTGTCATTCATAATGATTTATGTTTACCGATGCCTTTCAGTGCTTGGTGTTTCAGTCATTTCATGTACATAACTGATTTCTTACGCCATGTATGGCCTTGTTTTTACGGTCTGCCAGATAATAATAGAAGAAATATTCTCTAAAACTGTCGCGATTGGATTATTTAGATGTTTTATCTAGTGCTGGTTTTACTCTTCATTATAGATAGCTTACCTTACCCTCGTGCCCCGGGAGTCTCCTCTGTTCCTATGAGGCTCCTGCACAGGTATACAGGTCATAAAGTGTTGTGATGTGAGTGCAAGGCAACTGAGTATATATACACGGTGAGTTGTATGGGAAAGTGGTGAGTGAGAGGGTGGTGGCATGTGCAGCGCATCAGACTGGGGAGGAACAGTGCGGTATCAGAATTCGTAAAGGATGAGTGGGTCAAGAGTTTGCCTTAGACAACGTAACGCTAACGACTACACCACGTAGGCTTTGTGTGTGTGTGTGTGTTGTGTGTGTGTGTGTGTGTGTAGTTTTATATGAAGGGCTTAAGCTACGCCAAGAAATGTTCTGTGTGTGTAGCTAAGGCTCCGAGGGAGAACATTAATTCCATATCCCATGCATACACCAAGCGTAAGTAGAACAGTAACTTTAGAAACTGTTTTACACACATGCCACTACTTGCCTTCGACTTCTTGTAGGGCATGACGAACGTGGGTATGATAGCTGTACCCTGTCGACGACCCATGATGAGGAAGGGCTTCCTGGAGGGCGCGATGGAGCAGCAGTTGGCCTCCTCCGTCAAGGAGAACCTGAGGCGCCTCATGGCTCTCCTGTCGTCTTCCATGGCCCGGCTCTTGTACACCCGAGGCTTCTTCACCAGTAACCGCGATTTGCGCTGGCTCTTGACGCGCGTCTTGACGACTGTGTGAAGTGAAGAGAGACAAAACGTTATGAGAATAATCGACTGGAAGAGAAAAAGAAAAACTGTTGTTCAGACAGTGCAAGCGCCAGGGAAGGAAGGTGTTGTAGTGAGTGTGTCATGCACGAAACTTGACATTCTCTCTCTCTCTCTCCCGCCTCTCTCCCTCAAATCCTTCATTTTCTTCACCTCCCAATTCCCTCCAATATTCTTCAGCAATTAGCACGCGCATTTGTCTTTCTCTCTCTCTCTCTCTCTCCAGTGTATATCTCAACTCTATCTTGCTGTTCTCAAATTCTCTCTTCTTCCTACTCTTCCTCCCTTCTTTCTCACTGAAGACTTTACTTTCTCATTACGTCTTTCTTATCGTGTCCATCAGCTTCCCTTTATCTTTCCACCTTCCACACAGGTCTGGCATTAGTCGCTTTCTCCCCCGGCTCTTATCGTTCTTATCTTCCTCGCTTTCTCACTCTCTCTTTAATCAGTCCTGCATCCCACTTTCTCCTACACCTTCCGTGAACATACATATATATAGGGAAATCATTTTTCATTTTACTTATAAATTACTTTTCTTCCCTCCATAAAAGAACTCTCTCTCTCTTTCTTTGTCTTTCTAACTTTTTGGCTTCCCCCCACCCCTTCAATATAATTTTCCTGTCTTCCTGTGGCATATTTTTCTATCTCGTATGTATTTATCTCTCGCCTACTCCAGGTCACCATTCCCGCCCTTCTGTCGTCTTTCCACTTCTCTCACTTTTAGCTGAAAGCTTTCCACTTTCTTTTCCAGTGACGGATACGGCACGGGCAAAACACAGCCCAGCCCTATCGAAGGCAGTCGCGGGTGAAAGAAGGAAAAGTGAAAGAAAAAGAGTGCAGAAATGAAGCCGGGCTCCACAGGTGGTTGCGGACCTGACTTTTAAATACAGAAAGGTTATACGAAGGTGGAAAGATAAATCCACAGCTTAGTTGTTGCAGGGAAGGAAGAGGCACCGTAACGGTCAATCCCCGAGTGCTCGGTCTCCACATAGAAACTGTGGGAAGCAGCTAAGCCAGCTGCGTGAACCAGGTCCAAGCCTTTGGGCGGGGACACACACACACACACACACACACACAGCTCACGAGAACATTGACCTGAATAATTCCCGTAGAACAGAGAGGGAGAGAGAGAGAGAGAGATCGCGGAAAGGGATGACTGAAGAGAGGTGATGCCTGAAGAACTATTGATAGGGATCGTCTTCTTTCTTGTCTGTTATCATTCTTCTCATTTCTCTTAAGTTCTTCAGACATTTCTTCCTCATTCCCTCCCCATTTCGCACCTTTTCCTTTCTCACTGTGCGTTTCGTCTCAACCAATTTTCCTAGTACTGTATTATTTCCAGATTAATATCATATCACTTCCTCTCTCTCTTGTCATTTTTTCCCCACGTAACATTTTTATTTCTACATGTCTCACGCTGTGTCTGTACTACTGCTACTCCTCTCACCACACACTCCACAGACCTTATGCCTGTTTCACCCCCCCCGCTGGTGTCTGGGTTGGCCACACTGGTTTTAGTTTCCTCTTGAACCTGGCAACTTTTTCTATATCACTCTCTCACAGTCTCCTCGCATCTCTGTCACTTTGTACTTGAGTAACTTTCACGTTAATCCCACGATAAAGATTTTGTTTTTTTTTCCCTCGTGGTTATCAGCACATACTTAGGTCAAGCACATTGCTGTGATTCTACTGCATTATATACTTTCATTTTTGTTCGCCGTTTCCCGCATTAGCAAGGTAGCACAAGGAATAGACGAAGAAAATGCCTCGTTAGCTCGCATCCATTCTCTCTAGCTGCCATGTGTCATGCAACGAAACCACACAGACCCCCTATCCACAACTTTAAATCGTTCACCTCGACTGCTTCACGTGCCCTGTCCACCGAGAGTACGTGCGTCGCCCCCCGCATACCACATCTCTCCAGCTCACTTGATCCCGTGCATGCCTTTCACGCTCCGACGTGTTCGAGCCCCGACCACTCAAAAAAAAATCTTTATCACTCCAACCTTCCATCTCCAACTTGGCCTGGAATTCTGAGAGTGGTGTTTATTTACGGTTGATACTGACCTGGTTGGTGGCGCCAGCAGGCTCGTGGCCCACGGGGTTAGACTCACCTAGGTCGGCTCGGCAGTAGTTGTCCAGAATGTTCTCGTAGGTGTCCACGGGGTTACACACTGGACAGTCTCCACCTGGAACCACAAGGCGAAAGTTAAGAACTCGTGATGATTAGGCTGAATGGGAAAATAAAATATATTTGATCTTTCAGGTATTGTGATATATATAATTAGCATGTATCACAATACCTACACATAGGTTCTTTCATACTTCTCCCCCTTTTCCCGAGTTAGCGGGGTAGCGCCAGGAACAGCCGAAGAAAGGCCGCATTCGCTCGCATCCACTCTCTTGCTGTCATGCGCATTGCACCGAAACTACATCCCCCTATCGACAACCAGGCCCCACAGACGTCTCCTGTCGCTTCACATGACCAGTGATAGCACGTCGACTCCTATATACCATATCATTCCAAATCAACTTATCCAGTGCGCGCCTTTCACCCTCCTGCATGTCCAGGCTCCGATCATTCAGAATCTTTTTCACTCCAGCCTTTTCTCATCTCCAGTTTGGTCTACTCCTCCTTATTTCCTCCACTTCTGACACATTTCCTCTTTGTCGACCTTCCCTCATTCATTCTCTCTGTATATCCAAACCATTCAGTTTTCTCAAACCACACTCTTCTTATAACCACATCTCTCTCTCTCTCTTAACCTTTCATCACTTACTAAATCAAACCACTTCACACCGAATATTGTCCTCAAACGTTTTATTTCCAACACATCCACCTTCCTCCGCACATCCTCGTCTATAGCCAATGCCCCGCATCCATGCAACATCGCTGGGATTACTATACCTTCAAACATGCCCATTTTTGCCCTCTCAGATAACGACCTCTCCTTCCACACATTCCTCAGTGCTCTGGGAGCTTTTTTACGTTGGAGGTTCCAGTCACGGACAAAAAGTCCAAATCAAGGCCTAGCCTTGATTGAAATATAGAGAGAGAATTATGAAAGAGCAAAAAAGAAGAGACAAGGGAAAGTATTTACGAATTTTTGGAAGAAGTGAAGAAAGCCTGTCTTTTAAAATGTGCCAGCCAAGTCATAACTGCATATCAGCAGCTTTGAAAACTGTTTCTGTGTCCTCGCCTTCTCCAAGTGGTGTGAGAGGGAGGTGTGGGGGGGGGGGGAGATAGGTTCGTCGGATACGATCGCATACCTTAAGATATGTGAATGATGCAAATCTCTTTTCTTTTTCTTGCCGTCAGCGACGTAATATCAGAGAACACGAACGGGGGATACTGGGGGCACGATTTCGTGTAGCGCTCTTCTCCTTATGATTCCAACTGATCATGCATTTGCCCACGTCGATCGTACGCCAGTGTGTATGTCGATCGTAAGTCACTGTACGTCCATCATTCGTCAGAGAGCACGTCGACCGTACGTCATTATGCTTCAATCATACGTCAGTGTACGTTAATCACACGTCAGTGTAGGTCCATCATTCGTTTGAGCATGTTGATCATACGTCATTGTGCATTAATCATACATCAGTGCACGTTAATCATACGTCAGTGTACGTTCATCATACGTCAATCTGCGTCTTGCATTCGTCAACCTAAGTCTATGATACGTCGGCCTAGGTCTATAAATGCGTCTGTCCACATCCATCATACGTCAGTCTACGTCTAATCAGTTTATTTTTTTTTTTTTTTACGTTGGAGGCTCCAGTCACGGACAAAAGTCCACATCAAGGCCGGGCCTTTACTGAAATATAAAGAGGTTAATTACAGGGGAAAAGAAAAAAGGCATTTACGAATTTTGGAGGTGAAAAACTTGTCTTTTAGAAATTGTCAGGTCGCAATTACTGGGAAAGACTTGAAAGTATAGAGAGTTCCAAAGTTTCGAGGTGTAGGGGGAAGATACAGTTATCAAAACGGCCCACCTTTTAGTTACCAATAGCCACACGTTAATCATGTGACGCAGTAGCTTGCCGAGTATTGCGTGGTCTAGCTAGTGGTGAGTGTAAAAAAAACAAGTAATACCTATAGAAGAGGGAAAGTGAACCAACACTGTGGCGAAGGGGAAGCAGGTCAATTTTGCAGTTAGCCTGGGACAATTTTAGAAGTAGGACCGCTTTCAACTCAACTCTGTCAAGTGAGAATGCAAAACTAGAACCACCCCAGATGTAAAGCAGTACTACATACAAAGACGGATCATTCCTTTGTATAAACGGAGCGACTGTTCAGAGGAAAAGAAATTTCAACATCTAAACAGGACAACCAGTTTCTCTGAGGCAGACTTGGCTATTTCCGTAATATGAGGCTTTCAAGATAATGTGGATGCTACAATATTATATTCATTGTGTTGGAATTACATATCCGTCAGGGAAGAGAGGAAAGCTGTGAGGAGTTTTTGATAGATAGAGGGTCAGAAGCTGGTACTTGGAAGTATTAAACTTAAAAAAGATTTCGTGTGCCCCACCGCGATAACCTGTCCAAGTCTAAGTTTACAGAGGAAGCTGTATCAAGACGAGATGCAGATAAAGTAAGAAAAGAATAAGCGGATTTCAAGGATGTGGAAAAAAGCAGTGTTGAACCGTCAGCATATGAAATCGTCAATAAAAAGGAGAAAAAGTGTAGGAGAGAGCAGAGAACCTTGAGGAACACCAATGTTGATAGAAGAAGAATTAGAGGCTGATCCATCAACTACCATGAAGATAGATTGGCCTGATAGGAAGCTAGATATGAGGGAGCAAAGTGAGGGAGGAAATCAAAAGAGGCGAGCTTGGAGATAAGACCCTAATGCCACACCCTGTAAGATGTTTTGAATACATCAAGGGCAACTACATATGACTCCCCTAAATCTTTCAGAGATGATGACGAGACATTGATGATATAGAAAAGAATATCACCAATGGATCTCGCAATACGAAAGCCATACTGGTGATCAGAGAGAAGACTGAGACTGAAGATGTCTGAGGATATGGGAGTTGAGGAGGGATTCAATGACTTTGAAAACAGTAGATGTGAAAGCAACAGGACGATAGTTAAAGGGATTGGAACGATCACCCTTCTTAGGGATGGGATGTATCAACGCATGCTTCTAAAAGGGAAAAGTTTTGGTTATTAAACAGAAGCGGAACAGACGAGCAAGCACAAGTGCAAGTTCGAAGACGCACTCTTTTAGTGCACGGAGATGGGTGCCATCAAGACCATAAACCTGGCTTTTGTCCAGAGAGAGATGCGCTGTTCGGACAGTTCGAAAAGAGACTACGGGGAGAAGCAAAGGATTAGTAAGAGGAGCATCAGGAGGTGAAGGGATGTCAGAGTCATCCAAGGTAGAGTTACAGGAGAAACGGGAACCAAAGGGATTTGATTTGTCTACGGGAGAAACAACTATAGCACCGTCAGAACGGAGATGGAAGGAAAAGTGGAACGACTAAAGTTATTAGAGATGCCCTTAGCTAGAGACCAGAAAGACCTATCAGTGGATGATAAGAGGTTATCGCACTTCCTTTGAATAAAGGAACGCTTTGCCTCACGGATAACTCGCTTGCAGCGATCACGGGCAGTGATAAATGCTGAATTAGAATCGGAGGATGGAGAGTTTTTTCCAAGTCCGATTTGCCAGATCCTTTGCCTGAGTGGCCTCAGAACAAGAACAGTTGAACCATGGATTGGAAGAAGAAGTAGTCTTGGAGGATGAGTGGATAAATGCTTCCATTCCCGCAAGAATAACCTCTATTATGCGTTTAGCAGAGATAGAAGCATCATCACACAGGAGACAGTAATCTCCCCAAGGAAAGTCAGCTTTGTTGAGGGACCAATCTTTACGTCTAGAGGGGGCTGCTGGAGAGGGAGGTGCTGTTGAAATACATATATTTATGAGAAAGTGGTCAGATGAACGAACTGGGGACGAGACTGTGCATCCTGGCCAGGCAGCTCACAGCTCATCCAGCTCTTCATCCTTCCTCTGGTGTAAAGCACCAAAGCTGTGATAGGCCTCGCCAGCCGACAGCTTGTAACAAGCCTCGAGTTCACATAGCCCTCACTGACAAGCTTGTGAGGCCACCACAGACTGATACCTTTCTTTATGTTCTGGCATCTTTGAGCAAACACTTCCTGAAGAAGGACTGCTAAAAGGAATGTTGAGCAAGGCTTTTCTCAACATAATCATCTGCGAGACAGCCGCGCTAATGTAAGAGTTAGTTTACATCCCTTCGAGAAAAACTATTGCCACACGTCGCTTCAAAGAACTCTGCTTACCGAAGGCATATCCTCAACCCAACACCAAAAGTCCATGAGGAACACAGGTCGGCAAAGAAGACCGCAATGCAGAAAAGTTCCAGCTAACGAAAAAAAGAAAAAACTTTGCAGAACTGATCTGTTCCACAAAGAAAAGAGTCAAGTCTTTTCGGCACATCGAACCTTCGCTACTTTTACTACGGGATGAAGAATGGCCTTGCCACGGGCGTCATGAACACCGTCACTCTGAGGAGACTCGCTGGAGAGGTAGCCTTCGCCGGGAGCCACAGCGGGCTGCGCTACCCTGCCGATACCTAAAGCCGCGATGAGATACCAGCTCTTAGAGGGCACTGGAGGGCGTTACCCATATAAGCTTGCTTTCTCTTTACAACACATTACTGTTCTCTTCAAATGGTGTGGCGGTTACATTTGCTGACGGTGACGCATTCAAGGGCCGCGCCCCCCCGAGGCCGAGTCCTGGTTTGCTGTAGTTGGTCCACAGTCAACACAGCCGTTCATCCTCCCTTGAGGTTAGTCGGTACACTGAGTACCAGGCTTAGCCTAGGGTATATATATATATATATATATATATATATATATATATATATATATATATATATAT
>JAYMFT010282618.1:0-10469 GCA_038088735.1 Panulirus argus | reverse complement strand
ATATAAATATATATATATATATATATATATATATATATATATATATATATATGTCCTTGATTTTGATTATTTTCTTTTAGATTTTCGTTCTGGATTTGATTTTTGATGAGGCAGTTTACTGAATGACGTCCAGATTCTGAATTCTTAAATTTAAAGAGTAAGAATAGTTGTCGGCTGTGAAACAGGGCCCTGTCTTCTATGGTTGGTGCAGTGTGACAGGAACAATGTATTGAAAATTGTTTAAACTTCTCTTACAATAGAGTGGAGAGTCAGATGTTTATCATAGCAGTAGATCACGAGGAAATGACCTAACTGACTGTGTCAATAAGTCAAGTATATTTGTGTAACGTCTATAGACTGTCGATGTACAGTTGGCGAGACTATTTTCAAACTCTAGTTACGTGAATTTATAGATAAGAAATATTTCAAGTGCTTCAACGTTAACTCATCAGAAAATATTTTTTCTTTTATGATTCTATAGAAATACACAGGAAGAATATACAATCCCTCTTTTATATTAATAATTCTACAATTATCAGATGGATGCAGATAATTCCTATAGTGCTGTCTGCTCTGTAACTAAGAAACTTTGCCGTCCAGTTATCATGGATTGTATGTGTGAGTGTGTTCTCCAACAGAGGTCAGGTGGTTGTACTGGTAAAGGTCATCTGTGGCAGGTGGTATGGCTGTCAACGACTTCTGAAACAGTGCCACCCTTAGGTATGATGGCCTGGTCTTTGACCTGACCTTTAAGGATTGTACCGTCGCGTTGGAGGGTTGTACCGTCGTTTGAAGGGCTGAACCGTCGTGCTTAAGAAGCCAATATCTGTATTTACATTATGAATCATCGAGTGGGGGATATATGAACACCATGAACAGTTTAATATAATCCTTCTTGCTCTCAAGGCCCCACACCAGACCTGCATGGTAATCGCCCAACAACAAGTTATTTCAACAGACATGCTGCAATAATCAGTACAGTTGTCACCTATAACCAGAAATGATTCAAATTTCTTATAAAGTTTGCAAGTTTACGATACCTAAAAAATTAAGAGAAGTTTAGACCATATTCTTTGAGCCAATCATCGTTTCTTTATGTGAAAAACAAACTTGAAAGACAGAAGTCTCTCAATGGACGACATCCTAGACATGAAAAGTATTGTCACCATAACTATTACTAAAAGGACAATTTCCCGGGAAGTAAAAGTAGTATCACCATAAACATTAGCGGAATTCGGTTTAAAATACTTTTCTTAGTAGTACGTTTTCCTCCTTCGTTTGTACTCTTTCATCTTACAGTAACTAATCCTCGGTAAGATCATCCGATGTAGGAAAAATATATAATGCAGAAAAAGCACAACACTTTAAGAGAAAATACTGAAGGCAGGAACAAACAATATCCAGACATGGGCTTTCAGGGTCAAAATAATCTTAAAGTGTCGACATTCTGCAACAAAGAAAATATCACATACTTTACTTTCAAGAACTACTGCTGTTTGAATATCTAGAAAAGGAGAAAAAAAAAACACTTAGAATTACAATATCATGAAGCCATATTTCGTTAGAGCTCTGTTGCTTTGTATTTACAGAGACGGTGGGGCGAAACTTAACTGGAACTCGTGACGTCCTTTAATGGGTGTCACGTCTCAGATTCCTTCTTGTTGTTCTTAACTCAAAAATGTTGGAAATACTTATAGAATATATCTAGCATCAAGTAACAAAATACACTTAGATGGTATGACTATCAACAAATTATTCTAAGCAAACTAAAAGCTATTAATACATAAATCGTCCACTCACGTCTCACCAGAACTGTGAGAGGATAAAAACACAAGTGTCGGTTCAGTTCGTCACGACAAACTCGCCTTGTCACGCTCGTCTCTTTTGCCAAATGTTGCTCGCTGAAGATGACGACGGACGATACTGATGCAAGTTTGACGTCAGACACGAACCAGGTTTCTTTGGCTATGGCTAAGCAGTAGCTTGACCACGAATAGCGAGATATCACAAGCCCCGAGGGGGAAGTGGCTAGAGTGCTCGCCACTCTCCCGACGCAGGGAACTGATGAGTCAAATGCACTCAAATGTGGGGATGAATGAGTCTTGGTAGGGCAGAAGCAAATATATAAACTGTCTTTTGTATTAATGAATAGTGAACACGATACACGTCTAACAGTTTGTCACCGAAAAAGAGGGGTATGAAGTCTTAGTCAGCCTGGGTACTGTCTTAACTGAGGGCAAGATACTGGTAGGGTTCTCCATTCCTTGTGGGTAGACTTGGGTCCACGATTATAGGGTTCTGTTGTCTACGAGAGAATAAAAAGGAAAGAACATGCGAATATCATGAGGGAATTATGTGTCAGAGGGGGAACTTCTTTGGTCTTTAGGTAATGATGAAGTGGAACATCTGAGATGAAGTGTGAAGTGAAGACATGATTGGGAAGGTGACGGCTGCCAGGTGGCTCAGGTGGGAGGGTGAGGGCGAGATATGTCGATGGTGCGGACCTTGGAGGCGTCGTTGCTGAGGAGTTGCAGCTTGGCGTGGTCCGTCTCGGGCATGATGATGCACATGAAGGTAGAGTGGGTGCTGGGGTCCCGCGGGTATATGGTCAGTGGTGGGAACACCTCCCCCGCCTCTACGTAAGCCCGCAGCTTTCTGTACACGTCAGGGTACTGGTGCCGCAGGCTGATGCCTCTCTCCCGCAGGTGTCGCACGATGTTGTTGAAGGCTATGTGTCTTGCGGCCTGCGGCGACGTGTTTGAGTCCGGTATGGGCGCGGACGTTAGGATGAGAGTCTCGGGTTCGTCCAGATCCCGCGTGATGACATGCCGTTCGGGACGCGGACTCCAGGTGTCGGCGCCGCGAGCGCCCCCCGCTAGCCTCAGTTTGGCGCACTGCGACACTACCTCTCTCTCCCACTTGGGCGAAGACCCCGTCGGGATCTCATTCATGATGCATATGCTAATGTACAACACAAACTTATAATCGGTATTGTAGTGTTTACAGAGTTCAGTGATCTGCTTGTAAACATCCGGACCCGTCTCCTGAGGCAGGAGGTTCTCCACGGTGAGGTAGTGAGCGTCGGGCACGTCCCCACCGCCCGCAAACGTTTCGGCAGCCTTGGTGTCGGGGAAATATATCTTGACGGTGCCACGGCCGAGGGCGCGGGCACCCCGGCGCGCCACAGTGCTCACGCGCTCCAGCACACCGTCGTCCTCTCTCACTCGTGCCGTCACTTGCTTGGCCACAGCCAGGGCGCGGATCCTCTTGCACTGCCGCTTGTGTCTTTCCCAGTGCTGACGGCGACAACCCCGCGAGCAGTAGAAAGTGCAGCAGTTGTGGCACGTCTTGTAAGTCCTTCGAGCCTCCTCTGTGTCGGCCACCTGCCCACAACCGGGGTTCCTGCACCGTACAATCAGGTTCGTCCCGCCCAATTCTTCGTCTGCGTCCACTCGCACGTTCTCGTTGCCATTGCCGTTTTCTGAGGAGGAGTCCGGAGGGATGTTCATGTGCCGGGGCGGGAGGTGGAAGGTGACGCGGTGTCCCAGCGGTGGCCGATGGTCTATTATGGAGGGCGCGGCAGCAATCACGCCGCTGAACATGAGGGCGTCCGTCACGGGATCAGACGGGCACGCTGGAGCCAACTCCGGCGGCGCCCTATAGGTAGGTGAGGCGCCCAGCTGATTGACTTGGCCGGACCCGAGGTGGCTGTTGGGGACAGAGTGACTAGCAACATTGGTCTGCGGCTGGTGGTGAACACTGGCAGAGCTGGGTGTGTGGTGAAGAGCTGGTGCAATGTCAGACACATTCCCCCTGGATATTTCCGTGTTGGAGACAGAGGTGTTGCTGGAGCGAGACACTTGGAGATCGCGGGTACAAGAGTGTGAGGCTTGAGTGGTGTGGGAGTTGACCACGGCAGTGCAGGTGGCCTCAGTGTGTGCGCAGTTAGTGAGAGTGGAGGAGAGCGATTGGTGGTGAGTGACTGCTGAAGTGACCAAAACATGGGGGAGGGAAGTGGCGGGCGGAGGGTGAGAGGTGTGGGAGAGAATACTGTGAGAGAATGTCGTCTGCGGGAGAGTTCTGTGAGAGGGTGAAACACGAGGACTGTGGGTTAGGGAAGTGTGGCCATTCTGTGAGGGGCTAGAGAGGGCAGTGTAAGCAATGTGGGCGTGGTGGTGCGAGGGAGCGGGAGAGTGGACGTGCGCAGGCGTGTTAGTGACTACGGCAGCGGAGTGGTGCAGCAAGACGCCCGTGCTGTGGTTGGCCTCCGTCAGGTGGTGGGCGGTGATGGTGCCCTCAGGTCCCCTAACTTCCAGCCTGTCCACCCGCCGCGCGGTGGGCGTCCTGCCGCTCAGGTCCAGGTGCACGTGCGAGTGCGCGTGCGTAGTGCGGGCGCGTGAGAGGGTGTGGGTAGTGGTGGTGGGCGGCTCACTGAGAATTTCACCTGTAACATGGCCGTGCGTCAGGCAGAAAGGGATAGAGAGGAAGGGGAAGAGAGAGAAATGGCAGAATCAGAAGACAGAGGAGAAAGGCATTAACTATCTGCTAAACGCCGGGAGTTTTGTCCACAACGCCGCTCGGTAGCCTCGCACGGGCTCCCCATAACTGCAGTTTGCAAACAAAACTCCTTAACACTGAAAAACGCAACAGCGTCATTATATGAATTTATAAGCTTAAGGGTGACTTAGAATATTGGTCAGGTGAATACAAAAAACTTTATTCTGTTTCCCAAGTTGTAAAATGCTGCTAATACTGCGTTGGCCAGTGCATAACCCTGGTTTAGCACAATCATGCAGCGCCAGCAAAGTGCAAGTTAGGGTCGGCAGACGTTCTAGTGAGGCCACAAGATCTACATCCTCAAGTACACAGTGAAGTTATGGTTGAGTCGTTCATAATTCAAGAATAAAATCTCGGCCGTGAACACAGTTCCGTTGGAGCAAATTACGTTGTTTCACGTCTTAGCAAGTGGGGAAAATACGTGGGCATCATTAGTTAACTGTACTTACCGCTAGATTGGATAAATGTAAAAAATGCGTTATATTTTACCATCTCACCTGTTAGATTAAATACAGACACGCACAGTATTTTTCAGTCTTTACTAAGATTGTATAACTCGATGACAATAAATAAAGCAACTTGGGACTTTCAGTTGTACCAGTAAACTATCTTGTTACCGAATAGACATGTACGTAATTTGCTCCTTACGAAATCAGAAGACCGACTCTGCGGTTGCGTCAGGAGGACATGGCGTCATTGTATGCACTAGGAGGTGATTCGATCCTTATCAGCCAGTGACGAGGCTCCATTTGCCTAATCGCAGACCATGCGGCGTTATTTTAGCAAGATTGTGTGTTGTTACTAGTTCCAATACTTACGACGCCATTCCTCACCAATCACTACCAGTCCTGTGACGGCTCGAATGTTTACATATATCATTGGCTAGGACAGAGAAATGATCTAACTCTACAAATAATATTTAATGACTGTGATAATTGCTCAATTCTCTATTCGTTTGCACATTTAATAATATATGGATATTTTTTACAGCTAGCCTATTGCAGAAGAAAATATGACCATACGGTAATGCAATGCTGATTCAAAATGCAAAATAGTATAATATATAGCATAATTAAAAGTTGGCATTCCAAATTAAAGAACATACGAGGTTAAAAAAAGCATGCTGCAGGTACTGGGCATGTCCAGTTAACCAGTCAACCAAAAAGTATTAACTAATTGTATTGAAAAAGGTTGTCGATTTATCATTTACCTTTTTCGATTCTTTATTTTCCTCGGAGTGAGATCAGGGATTAACAAATGTAAACAGGGACTATATAAGAAGTACATCAGGGATCGCAACATCAGATCAGAGATTGTTGTGACACGTTACATCAATAACAGTGAAATCACAGGGACTGTAATAAGTGAGATAAGGAATCGTAAAACTTTACGACATTGATCATAACATAAAATAGGGATCATAACATAAAGTAGGGACCGTAACAGGTGATGCCAGGGATATTAAGATTAAACCAGAAATCGTTACAAGTGAGACCAGGGATCGTAACATGTGAAATCAGGGATCGTAATGTTATAACATGGATCACAACTTAAAACAGAGACCGTAACAAGTGAGACTAAGGATCATTACACGTGAGACCAGGGATCGTTACAAGTGAGACCAGGGATCGTAACGTGAGACTGAGTACCAGACCTGTTTTTCAATTTCATGATAATTTTTTCCCCGTAGTGTACTAAAACCATCGCCTGAGGTTGGTCCTCACTCCAAGGCATTATTACAACAACAAAAAAAAGGTTTGTGATGCGATTATTAGAATCCAGTGCAAAGATAAATTTAAATCAAACCGCAGAATAAGCAGTGCTTTGAAGTATCTTCCGTATTCAGTGATGGGTTACGAAAGAGGGAATCGTGTGGCCTACTTCCTCTGTGCGCCTCATCAGTGAATATTGATTCTAAATGGGAAGATAATTCCTTTTAAAACATCTCCAGCATCAAGCTAAACAACCTCTGGTTGGCTGAGCGGTTTGGTCAACACGTTGTAATGTGAACATCGACCATACACACGAGGGACCAACTTGGTTGGTTGACGGAAGTCGTCTGGGACCTATAATATTGATGTACGAGTTTTTATATTTTCAAATTACCGGCAATATCTTTTAGTGTGTGTGTGTGTGTGTGTGTGTTTTCTAGCAGTACAATACCACGTGAACTTATTTTCAGCCAATTAAGTCCCATACTGACATCTGTCCACCAATAGGGCTTCATATTAACTTTGTTAGCCGATTATATCCTTAACAAACGAAGCCATTGAAAACTAGGTTCCATTCCGAATACCATTTTTTCACCCAGTCTAACCCCAGACTTTTGTCAACCGATTATTACTCATGTTAACTTCACCTAGTAATTCTGAATTTCTTTTTGATCTTTTACCAGCCAATCAAGGGCCCAAGTTGACCTCATGTTTGCCACTCACATATAATGGGGAGAGCTGTGGTGTTGACCAAAGAGTGACAGGGGAAGGAAGGATATGGACGCGGGGTCATGAAGCAAGCTGGATGCATCAGGATTGAAAAACTGAATAAACAAATCCTCCTAAACGGTCCGTCAGCCCTTGAACGAGTCTTCTCAAGCTGCCCGAGCAAAGCTTACCATCAAGCTGCCCGAGCAAAGCTTACCACAAGCCTGTGCACTCTGGGATCCACTCTGGAATGGATACTTCCTAAATCCCACCCGCTCTCCTGAGTGGCTAATGAAAATTCAAGACATCACTATGCTGCGGTGAGTTGGCTAAGAAATGGTTTTATCTACACTGTCAAACTGGAAATATACAGGATTTGATCCTAATGTGAAATTCTTGATCCCAGGCCCTAGTTACTGGAGACTATAGCTGAGAAAGTCATAATCAAAATGTAAAAATGTAAATTAGATTACAGTGAAATATGGACTCCAAACGGTCTGTATTAAATGATAAGTTAGCCTATCAATGTTTGCACGTGTCATTGTTATCAAGCAAACTTTTTGGTAAACATTAAAATGTTTGTGTAGCCTGTTGATCATTCTGTTTTTTTGCTAACCAAAAATCGTCAAATAAAACTTAACCACGATAACTCTACCAAAAAATGGGTCTCAAATGCCTCCTCATCTCACAAAGCTAGGCTAACCCAGACCTCATCAATAAGCCTAATCTTTGTAAATTCTGTTTCTCTGTGGTCATTACTATTCTGAACAGCCTGCAGGATGTCAATGGGCATCCAGAGGTAGCTGACAACAGCTTAACATTTGTTAAGATGGTGGATATAGCCAGGAAGACACAACCATCTTATCTACCCTAAACCTAGCAAGCATTTTTACACCGACTGAGGCACATCTTGTAAATATCTGATGAAATTACTATTAATAATTAACTTTTCACTGACTCCCTCGGTCTAGTAATTTCTTATAACCTCAGAACGCCATTAACTGAAGTAACATATCTAGATCCTAGATCTAATTTGTATCGAAAATTTAAGGAATTTGAATTACTTAAGATACTTCACCTCGGTGGTCCAAAAGGTAGAACATTTTTTTAAAGCAACTTTGAATTTTCGAGCTCCATGGCACGTTTTAAACACAAACTTCCAACCCAGTACTTCATTACTATATCGGATATTTTGGTGGACGCCCGAGGTTAACAATGACACCGTTACGTCGCCTTCCCCTATAACAGTGAGCCTCTAGTTCCACCCCTGTTCTTAGATGGATCTCCATTTGTATTACTTTAGATATTACTCCATGTGGAGTGCTCGTATTGCCTTTCACCTACAGGCTGCTTAATTAACGATATCGTTCTCTCTAATACTTAACTGTTTTGAGCAACTTCAGCATATATCTAACCGATATCAATTTTTAAGGACAGAACCAATGATACCCTTAGCCGAAAATGTCTTCGACTCAATAAGCTAACGCTGATAAGTCAGATATCACAACCAATGAGCACCTTCAAAACTAATTCCTATTTTAGCAACTTATATAATCCTCACCTATCATGCTAACTTTTCGGTTTTATCAAATTATAACAACCGCGCCTGCTGTATTAATTCCTAAATTTTAACAATGTAAACACCAAGGGACACCTGCAGCACTAATTCCTAGTTTTCACAATTCCCAGAAACTTTTGGTTGCAGGTTAACTTCCCCGTGAAGCGGAGACCGTCGTGAGGATCTTTCAAGACTAGCAATGTGCAAAGTTTACTTCATGCTAAGGGTCATTTTCCTCTCCATACTGAAGGGAATATGACCCGTGAAGCCACGCTGGAGCGAAACCCACTCTACTGCTCACAGCTACTGGGGAGAAAGTCTCTCTCGTGGAAATTAAGACCCTATTCCAACTGAGAATAGAGTCTAATTTTCCAAAAGCTTTCCAGTGTGGTCAAGCACTTTGCTCCTCATTCCTTCGTGATGTAAAATATCTGCATATTCTTAGAAGTTACTGAACTGAAGTTTACAGTGGGTTTGGAATTTTCACCATTATGTAACTTGGAACAGTCATACAAAATACCTTAAGGCCAGAGGTGCATCTCTTTATGCTGACTTCAAGACAGGTATTAATGATCATACTGAAATAAAAATCAGTACAGTGGCTTCTGAGAAGAGGGCAAGAGTGTGAGACGAAAGCAAGTCCCACGATCGTGCCTTGCGTCAGTGAGTCAAGCTAAAGCGTGGGTTAGACCGGGAGCCGCTGGATGTGGCCGGGGCGGACTTGCTGCTGATTCATGGGTCCACGTCAAACAGAGGACAGCCAATCAAGTATTGGCACGAATCTTTTCTGATAAGTGTTAGCCAATCAAAGTTTTTATTGTGATCGTTTGTGACGCGAGTAAGCCCAACTGAATTATGATTCTTGTGAAACAAACTAAGGAATTCCTCTATAGTTGTGATGATGTGTGTTTTGATTACGTTGACAAAACATTAGCATCCATATAACTGACTTATGAAACTTATCATTTTCCTAAAACTGTTCATAACTTGCTGTGATAATTTGCGCAGTCATTCAGTTAGTACCGGTCAAGTATATTCATGATAATATTAAAGACGCGGTGAATAATGACAAGAAATACATACATTTAAAAGTACGGTATACTGCTTGTTTGTGTTAGTTTTGAGAGTTACCACAACACATCACTTCCTACGATAAAGAATTCACTAAGCGTTTACACACTCCTGCCTTCCCTGGGACTCCATTTGAGAGGAAGGCGCTTCTTACCTAAAGTTTCAGGCGCAGGTCCTTGCTCTTCCTTGCATTCTTAAAGGCATCAACGCACTCCATTCACTCCCAAAATTCGAACATACACCAAAACGCTAAAGCAAATTCTTGAATCCATATACATTCCTTTGAACACTTCAGTTAAGGCAAACCTATCACTAATCACTTTGAGTCAGTTATATCGACTAGTCTTGACTCACGTATGTCTCATATTTCTAACTGCCTGCGTAGAGCTAGAAAATATATTCACCTTCTCCATATGTCTGGCATACCATACGTAACACAGGAGTCCAATTGTCCCTTTTTCATATCTTCGATTCTGCTGACACCACATGCAGTGGTGGCCTTAGAGCGAAAACCTGACAACGGGCCGGGGTCCTACACTTAACGGGCTCCGAAATACTTGCATTGATTGTATACTTTGCAGTGATTTCTATTATCAGTATCATCAATAATCAAAATGCAGATTACTACACTCAAGTCGGGAATTTATTTCTGTATTGCTTTCTCTTTCCATCCACCACAACAGACTTCACATACGAGAACTGACGGCATTGGAGAATAACAGCCGTAGACATACTAACACCTTTCAATAATATTTTGATGAACTGACACACACACACACACACACACACACACTCCAACTGACTAATATTTTCCAGTCAATCTCCTCAGGATTCATGCTCTAACATCTTGCATTATATATATA
>JAYMFT010282607.1:0-10469 GCA_038088735.1 Panulirus argus | reverse complement strand
CTCACACTGACCATATGTATGATGGCTGGATATTCTCTCCTCACACTGACCATATGTATGATGGCTGGATATTCTTTTCTCACACTGACCACATGTATGATGGCTGCATATTCTCTCCTCACACTGACCAGATGAATGATGGGTGGATATTCTTTCCTCACACTGACCATATGTATGACGATTGGATAGTCTCTCCTCATACTGACCATATGTATAATGTCTGGATATGCTCTCCTTACACTGACCATATGAATGATAGCTGGATATTTTCTCCTCAAAATGACCATATGTATGATGGCAGGATATTATCTCCTCACACTGACTATACGTATGATGGCAGGATATTCCATCCTCACAATGACCATATATATGTTGGATGCATATTCTTTCCTCACATCGACCATATGTTTGATGGTAGGATATTCTCTTCTCACACTGACAATATGCATGATGCTGGATATTCTCTCCTCACACTGACTATATGCATGATGGCAGGATATTCTCTCCTCACACTGACTATATGTATGATGGTTGGATATTCTCTCCTTAAAGAAACCATATGTATGATGGCAGAATATTATCTGCTCACACTGACCATATGTATGAAGGCATGATATTCTATCCTCACAATGACCATATATATGTTGGCTGGATATTCTCTCCTCACACGGACCATATGTATGATGGTAGGATAGTCTCTCCTCACACTGACCATATGTATGAAGGCTGAATATTCTCTCCTTACACTGATCATATGTATGATGGCTGGATATTCTCTACTCACACGGACCATATGTATGAAGGCTGGATATTCTTTCCTCACACTGACCATATGTATGATGGCTGAATATTCTCTCCTTACACTGACCATATGTATAATTGCTGGAAATTCTCTCCTCACACTGACCATATGTATGATGGATGGATATTCTCTCCTTACACTGAACATATGTATGATGGCGGGATATTCTCTCCTCACACTGACCAAATGCATGATGGGAGGATATTCTCTTTTCACACTGACCATATGTATGATGGTTGGATATTCTCTCCTCACACTGACAATATGTATGATGGCAGTATATTTCTCTTCACACTGAACATATGTATGATGACAGGATATTTTCTCCTCATACTGACAACATGCATAATGTCTGGATTTTCTTTCCTCACACAGACCATATGTATGATGGCTGCATATTCTCTCCTCACACTAACCATATGTATGATGGCTGGACATTCTCTCCTCACACTGACCGTATGTATAGTGTCTGGATATTCTCTCCTAACATTGACCATTTGTACAAGGTCTGGATATTCTGTCCTCACACTGACCATATGTATAATGGCTGAATATTCTCTCCTCACACTGACAATTTGTATAATGGCTGGATGTTCTCTCCTCACATTGAACATATGTATGATGGCTCGATATTCTTTCCACACACTGATCATATGTGTAGTGGCTGGATATTCTCCCCTCACACTGACCATATGTATGATGGCTGGATATTCTCTCCTCACACTTACCATATGTATGATGGCTGGATATTCTCTCCCCACACTGACCATATGTATGATGGCTGGATATTCTCTCCTTACACTGAATATATGTATAATGGCAGGATATTCTTTTCTCACACTGACCATATGTATGATGGTAGGATATTCTCTCCTCACACTGACCATATGTATGATGGCTGGATATTCTCTCCTCACACTGACCATATGTATGATGTCAGGATAATCTCTCCTCACTGACCATATGTATGATGGCTGAATATTCTCTCCTCACACAGACCAAATGTATGATGGTTGGATATTCTCTCCTCACACAGACCATATGTATGATGGCTGGGTATTCTCTCCTCACACTGACCATATGTATGATGGCTGGATATTCTCTCCTCACACTGACCATATTTATGATGGCTGGATATTCTCTCCTCACACTGACTATACGTATGACGGCTGGATATTCTCTTCTCACAGTGAACATATGTATAATGGCTGGATATTCTCTCCTCACAAAGACCATATGTAGGATGGCTGGATATTCTCTCCTCACATTAACCATATGTATGAGGGCAGGATATTCAGTCCTCACACTGACAATATGTATGATGGCTGGATATTCTCTCCTCACACTGAGTATATGTATAACGGCAGGATATTCTTTCCTCACACTGACCATATGTATGATGGTTGGATATTCTCTCCTTACACTGACCATATATATGATGGCTGGATATTCTCTCCTCATACTGACCATATGTGTTATGGCAGGATTTTCTCTCCTCACACTGACCATACGTATGATGGCTGAATATTCTCTCCTTACACTGACCATATGTATGATGGCTGGATATTTTCTCCTCACACTGACCATATGTATGATGGCTGGATATTCTCTCCCCACACTGACCATATGTATGATGGTTGGATATTCTTTCCTCACACGGACCATATATATGATGGCAGTATATTTCTCTTCACATTGAACATATGTATGATGGCATGATATTTTCTCCTCACACTGGCCATATGCATAATGTCTGCATATTCTCTCCTCACACTGAACATATGAATGATAACTGGAAATTCTCTCCTCACACTGACTATGTGTATGATGTTTGGATATTCTCTCGTAACACTGATCATACGTATAGTGTCTGGATATTCCCTCCCCACACTGACCATATGTACAATATCTGGATATTCTCTCCTCACACTGACTATATGCATAATGGCTGGAAATTCTCTCCTCACACTGACAATAAGTATAATGGCTGGATATTCTCTCCTCACATTGACCATATGTATGATGGCTGGATATTCTCTCCTGACATTGACCATATGTTTATTGGCTGGATATTCTCTCCTCACACTGATCATATGTATGATTGCAGGATATTCTCTTCTCACACTGACCATATGGATCATGGCTGAATATTCTCTTCTCATAATGACCATATGTTTGATGGAAGTATATTTATCTTCACACTGACCATATGTATGATGACAGGATATTTTCTCCTCACAATGACCAAATGCATAATGTCTGGATATTTTCTCCTCACACTGACCCTATGTATGATGCCTGGATATTCTCTCGCCACACTGACCATATGTATAGTGTCCGGAAATTCTTTCCCCACACTGACCATATGTACAATGTCTGGATATTCTCTCCTCACACTGATCATATGTATAATGGCTGGATATTCTCTCCTCACAAACAATATGTATAATGGCTGGATATTCTCTCCTCATACTGAGCATATGTATGATGGCTGGATATTCTCTCCTATCACTAACCATATCTTTAGTGGCTGGATATTCTCTACTCATACTGACCATATGTATGATGGCTGGATATTCTCTCCAAACACTGACCAAATGTTTAATGGCAGGATATTCTCTCCTCACACTGACCATATGCATGATGGCTGGATATTCTCTCCTCACACTGACCATATGTATGACGGCAGGATATTCTCTTCTCACACTGAACATATGTATGATGGTTGGATATGGTCTCCTCACACTGACCATATGTATGATAGCAGTATATGTCTCTTCACATTGACCATATGTATGATGACAGGATATTTTCTCCTCACACTGACCATATGCATAATGTCTGGATATTCTCTCCTCACACTGACGATATGTAAAATGTCTGGATAGTTTCTTCTAAAACTGACGAAATGTTTAATGGCTGGATATTCTCTCCTCACACTGACCATATGTATGATGGCTGGATATTCTTTCTTCACACTGACCATATGTATGATGGCTGGATAATCTCTCCTTACACTGACCATGTGTATAATGTTTGGATATGCTCTCCGCACACTGACCATATGAATGATAGCTGGATATTTTCTCCTCACGCTGACCATATGTAAGATGGCAGGATATTCTCTCCTCACACTGACTATATGTATGATGGAAAGATATTCTCTCCTTACAATGACCATATGTATGATGGCTGGATATTCTGTCCTCACACGGACCATATGTATGATGGTATGATATTCTCTGCTCACAGTGACCATATGTATGATGGTTGGATATTCTCTCCTCACACTGACTATATATATAATGGCAGGGTTTTCTTTCCTCACACTGACCATATGTATGATGGCAGGATATTCTCTTCTCACACTGACCATATGTAGTATGTTTGGATATTCTCGCCTCACACTGACCACATGTATGATGTTTTGATATTCTTTCCTCACACTGACCATATGTATGATGGCAGTATATTTCTCTTCACACTGACCATATGTATGATGACAGGATATTTTCTCCTCACACTGACCATATGCATAAAGTCTGGATATTCTCTCCTCACACTGACCATATGTATGATGGCTGGATATTCTCTTGTCACATTGACCATATGTATAGTGTCTGGATATTCATCTCCTCACACTGACGATATGTAAAATGTCTAGATACTCTCTCCTAAAACTGACCAAATGTTTAATGGCTGGATATTCTCTCCTCACACTGACCATATGTATGATGGCTGGATATTCTCTCCTCACACTGACCATATGTATGATGGCTGGATATTCTTTCTTCACATTGACCATATGTATGATGGCTGGATAATCTCTCCTTACACTGCCATGTGTATAATGTCTGGATATGATCTCCTCACACTGATCATATGAATGATAGCTGAATATTTTCTCCTCACACTTACCATATGTATGATAGCAGGATATTCTCTCCTCACACGGACCATATGTATGATGGAAGGACATTCTCTCCTCACAATGACCATATGTATGTTGGCTGGATATTGTCTCCTCACACGGACCATATGTATGATGGAAGGATATTCTCTCCTCACAATGACCATATGTATGTTGGCTGGATATTGTCTCCTCACATGGACCATATGTATGATGGTAGGATATTATCTCCTCACAATGACCATATGTATGATGGCTGGATATTTTCTCCTCACACTGACTATATGTATAATGGCAGGATTTTCTTTCCTCACACTGACCATATGTATGATGGCAGGATATTCTCTTCTCACACTAACCATATGTATGATGGTTGGATATTCTCTCCTCACACTGACTATATGTATGATGGCAGTATATTTCTCTTCACACTGACCATATGTATGATGACAGGATATTTTCTCCTCGCACTGACCATATGCATAATGTCTGCATATTCTCTCCTCACACTGACCATATGTATTATGGCTGGATATTCCCTCCTCACACTGACCATATGTATAATGGCTGGATATTCTCTCGTCACACTGACCAAATGTATAGTGTCTGGATATTCTCTCCTCACACTGACCATATGTACAATGTCTGGATATTCTGTCCTCACACTGACTGTATGTATAATGGCTGGATATTCTCTCCTCACACTGACAATATGTATAATGGCTAGATATTCTCTCCTCACACTGACCATATGTATGATGGCTGGATTTTCTCTCCTCACACTTACCATATGTATGATGGCTGGATATTTTTTTTTTTTCTATGTTGAAGGCTCCAGTCACGGACAAAAGTTCACATCAAGGCCGGGCCCTAATTGAAATACAGAGAGAACTGAGAAAGGGGGAAAAACAGACAGGGAAAGTATTTACAAATTTTTCTGTTTTTCCTTACCTGATTGTCATTTTCCATGTTATAGAGGTAGTGTCAGGGGCAGACAAAGAAAGGCTACAAGTGCTCGCATCCATTCTGTAGCTCCCACGTGAAATGCACCAAAACCACAGCTCACAGACCTTTTCATAGTTTACACTGAACATTTCATGTGCTCTGATTCAGTCCATTGGCAGCAGCAACTTCAGATACCACATTAGGTAGTAGGTTGTTGACAGCAGCTGCCTAGGATGGTACTACCATCCTGACTGAGGAGTGTTAAATTGATGGATGGAACCATCTTACACTTTCCATGTCAAGATTGCTAGTCTCTCTGTGTCATCAAAATGGGGCTACCAGGCTAGTCCTACCATCATCTTCTTACAAGTACCATATACTTACTCAAACCTTGCTTATTATTTCTACTTTTTTGACATAAGTACTCTGGCCAATTTCTGTCCACTCAAACATTTAGAAGTATCATTGGGACAGAGTCCGTCAAATCTGTGGCCCCTAGCCCCTGGCATCATAGGGTGCAAAGAATCTCCTGAGTTTTCAGCCCAACTCTACTGCCAATGAGAGGAAGGCTCTAGCAGTAGTAGTACCGGCCCCTCCCACAACCTTTCCCTCTCTGTTAGACCTTCCTTTTTTTCTTTTCACTAGAACAACATTCGTGGTATCTCTAGTAACCTCTCCTCAGTTGAAACACCATCTGTATAGTAACTCTCCTAATATCTTACCTCTCTCTGAGACAGTTGTCTAATGATGTTCTCACTAGTCCCTTTTTCATATCTAACCATAACCTCCACTCACAATTCCAGTTCAAAGGTGGTGTTTGTGCTTATTCCAACATCAACACACTTTTTGCATACCTCAATGACCTTGAGTCCCCAAACTCTGATGTTATGTAGCTCAAAGTCTGTCTCCTTACTACCACACTTTTCTTCTGCTACTCGTATTAGCCTCCTAATTCTACAAGTTTTATTTCCTTCTTTGACTGTCTAAACTCCTGCCATGAGACTGTGACATCCTGTCGTTTGCAAGCTGAGATCCTCTACCTTGGGGATTTCAACGTTCACCATAGGAAATGGTTGAATTCCTCCCATAGGGATGATGGAGGGATTGAAGCCCTCACGTTCTCCATTCTCAATTACTTAGAGCAAATTATCTCCCATTGTACTGATATTCCTGACCACAGTGACCATTCTCCTAATGTCCTGGATTTATTTTTCACCTTTAGACCATCCCTGTGAAGATACACAATCTCGCCCCCATTTAGTTCATCTGATCACACACTCATAAATGTATCTATTCTAACTGCGCCTTCCCCTCCAGCAACCCCTTCTAAGCGTAAATACTGGCACCTGAACAAAGTTGACTGGAATAACTTGAGTAATTTCTTTTCTAAATTTCCTTTGGTCAATTACTGTCTCTTATGTGGGGATGATTCTGTCTCCCGCCAAATGCATAGCAAAGGTTATCCTTGTGGGAATGGAAGTATTTATCCCCTCTTCCTCCAAGATGACCTCTTCATTCAATCCTTTGTTTAACCATTTTTGTTCTGAGGCCAATCAAGGGATAAGGCATATTGGGCTTGGAAAATATTTTCTACCTCTGGCTCCCATTCAGCTTTTATCACTGTCTGTAGTCGCTGCGAGCACATTATGCATGAGGCGAAGCATTTCTTTATTTAAAGAAAGTGCGATAACCTCTCCTCATCACCCACTATTAGGTCTTTCTTGACTTTAGCTGAGGGCATCTCTAAGTACTTCTGTTGCTCTACCTTTCTATCACTTTTCCATTCTGACAATAATAGAGTTGTTTTTCCTGTAGACAAAGCAACTCTCTTTGGTTCCTGTTTCTCCTCTAACTCCACCTTGGATGACTCTAACATTCCTTTCACCCCCTGATGCTGCTCTTATTAATCCTATGCCTTTTCCCATAATGTATTTTTTGGACTGTCTGAAAAGAGCTTCTTTCTGTGGACACAATCAAGGCTTATGGTCTTCATGGCATCTATCCCCTTGTACTGAAAGAGTGTCCCACTGAACTTGCTCATCTGTTTTGTTTCTGTTTAAAAAACAAAACATTTCCTTCTTCGTGGAAGTATGCATTGATACATCCCATCCCTAAGGAGGGTGACTGTTCTAACCCTTCTAACTATCATCCTAATGCTTTGAGATTTACGATTTCCAGAATCTGAATTCCTGCTCAACTCCCATATCCTTAGACACCTCAGAAATCACAGTCTTCTCTCTGATCACCAGTATGGCTTCCTTAAGATGAGATCCACTGGTGATATTCTTTTCTATCTTACTGATGTCTGGTCAACATCCCTTTAAGATTTTGGGGAATCATATGTAATTTCTCTTGACATATCTAAGGCATCAGGGTCTCATCTCTAAGTTTCCCTCTATTGGCTTCCCTCCCTTGCTTTGCTCCTTCATATTTAGCTTCCTCTCTGACTGATCTATCTTTGTGTTTGTTGATGGATCAGCCTTCCCCCTTTTCTCCATTAACAGCAGTGTCCCTTAAGATTCTTTCCTGTCCCCAATACTTTTTCTCCTTTTTTTCAACAATTTTCTCTCCTCTACAGATAATCCAATGCACTCATATGCTGATGACTCAACACTGCAATTTATCCATATCCTTCAGTTCTACTCCCTCTTTTCTCACTCAATCTGCATCTCGTCTTGACACAGCTTCCTTAATGAACTCAAATGTGGACAGGTTATCTCAGTAGGGTACACAAAATCTTTTTAAGTTTAATGCTTCCGAAACCCAGTTTCTACTGATCTCTCTATCTAAAACTCCTGGGGGAAATCCTGATTTACTGTATCCCTTGTACGGCTTTCATCCTCTGTATGTTCAGGGCCCAATCACTTAGAAATTTTTTTCACTCCATCCTTCCATCCCCAATTTGGTCCAACGTTCTCCTTATTCCCCCCACTTCCGACACTTCTATCCTCTTTGTCAACCTTTCTTCAGTCATTCTCTCCATATGACCAAACCATTTCAGCACACTCTTTTCAGCTGTCTCAGCCAGACTCTCTTTATTACCACACCTCTTTCGTGCCCTTTCCTTACTCGATCAAATCACCTCGCTCCACATATTGTCCTCAAACATTTCATATCTAACTCATCCACCCATCTCCTTAGAGCCTTGTGGTAAAGGAACTAGATTACTGTGAGTGGGTGAACTCTTGAAGGCTATACTCCTTGGAGCACAGATGAGAGAGGTATATCATCATCTATATCTGGAAAATCATAGAAGGTTTGGTTCCAAACTTAGAGTTGGAGATAGAATCCTACTGGCATGACAGGCATGGAAGACTCAGTAAAATACTACCTCTGAAATCTGAAGGCGTGATGTGCACAAAAGGAGAATATTTTGAACATGCAGGGCCCAAAGCTCTTCTACATCTTGCCAGCTAAGATCAAAAACAGGATGGGATGCATAGTGAAGTTTAAGAGTGCATTGGATATATACCTACGAAATGTACTAGACTAGCCAGGCTGTATGGGCTATGTGGGCCTAAGGGCTGCAACTTCCAGCAGCTTGGTCTACCACCAACCCAATCCATTATCCTGGGCCCAGTCTGGGCTGTGGAAGTGAAGACCTCAAAGACCTCACCAGATATTCACCAACCGGGAATTAGAGTGTTGTGATAGGTTCTGTGAAATTTACGATGAATGAGTAGAGGCATGGTTACCTCAAATACAGAGGATAACTTCAAAACCTGACCCATTTGCCCTATGCCACAATGTTGGTTCAAATTTCTTCTCCTGCAAGTATTACTCTAGATTTTGTTCATGAGAGCTGGCTGCTTATGTGCCCATACCACTAGCTAGATCACACAGTGCTTGGCAAGCTGTTGGGTCACATGATTACTGTGTGGCTGTTGGGGGCTCAGTGGTAGGCTGCTTTGTTAGCTGTTTCTTTCCCTACACATTGAAGATTTGGAACTCTACCCTCTCATGTCTTTCCCACTAACTTTGACCTGGCACACTTTAAAGGACAGGTTTTTCACTTCCTACAGAATTAAAAATACCTCTCCTTGTCTCCTCTTGTACCCTTTCATTAACCTCATTATATTTGAATTAAGGTACGGCCTTAATGTGGACTTTTGTTTGTGACTGGGGGGTGGGGGGTCAGGGGCAGTGAACATGTATAAAAATGATATATCCTGCAATTGCATCTCATTGTAAATATGCTTTAATGGTTTTGCTCTCCATGTTTTTCTTTTTTCTAGAATGCTTTATATTACCAGCAGGAAGTGACATGTACTCCAGTACGTAAGATTGTCCATCGGCCAGACTTAAGCTCGCCTACCCCTGAGCCTGTAAGCCCATCTGTCACTGTGAGTGCTCGCATCAAGGAACTGCAAGAGGAGGTATGAACCATGCACTCTTGGTCTTTTTCTGTCTCTCCCTTGTTGCCTACTCATTATTACCTGTTCCTACTATCTAGGGAGGGAGTTTTACACTTGTGGAGCCCCATTTGTTGAACTTGCTCTATAATATAAACTTCTAAATTTATGTATGCCTTCTGCTTAAAGGTCGATTCACACATATCAGTGCAGTATCAGTGCCGTGTCAGTTCAGTATCAGTGACATCTGTGATGCTTCAGTGTCGTCTATGCACAAATATCCGACGTGACTCCATACAGCGTGAAATCAGTGATTTCCAAAATGGCAAAGTTTTCAGACATGGAGTTATCAATGATTGCCATAATTCTTGATGGAGGAAGAAGCTGAGCATAAGGTGAAGAAAAGAAAGTGGGTACATGAAGCGTGGAAGAAAAGAGAAAGTGAAGGAGAGTTTGCTAC